>WOVY01006637.1:0-22510 GCA_013436015.1 Rhipicephalus annulatus
CAGCATCATGGATAACTATCTCATCATTGAGAGGATCGACTTGGTCCTCTTCATTAACCTCCTTAAGCGCTACCCTAGTTGCAATCTCTCGGATTTCCAAGATAGCTGTGCTGATCTCAGACGACAGCTTCCGCGGTTCCTGTCACAAACGCACACGCTCATTGTCATTTTTGCACATGTACCGCAGTTCAAAATCAATCCTCCTATGTTCCTCTTCGAGGTCTTCTTGCAACATTCGCTCTAAGTCGGCGCAAGACCACCCAACCTCCTCACCATACAAAGCAGTCTTTGCACGTTTACAGGCATCCTGTGTGCGACAAATTCTCGCCTGAAAGATGTTGAGTGCCGATCCTGGCAAGGCCCATGTCTGTTACGATCGCGTGCAATTTCTCTAAATCCATCGGTTCGTCCCGCCCGTCTGGCTCTCGGCAAGAAGGTAAGTCCGATCTATCCTGGAATCTATCCTGGCATATCCTGGCATATCCTGGCAGGCTCGCCAAAATTTGTGGGCAACTGTGGGCGCAGGTTAGCCAGATGAGGAAAAGAGGACGTTCGATGACAACGAGAGACTATATACACGAAGACGGACAAGGGGATACACACACATAACTCACATATATATACACGAGTTTCACGGTCCCTACGCGGAAGGGAGTTAACGTTCTTGTTTGTCCCCTCACATTCTTGCGAACGTTGCGCTTGACCTGAGCTCTCTGGTAGTCAGACGCGGTGTGCCTTGCGCTTGCGGAGTTCGTACCGAGGCGGGGCCCGGTCTAGAAGATAACCGCCAGGCGCATCCCAGTACGGTGGTCAACGCCTGGGCTTGCCTGTACACAACCGAGAGCAGCGTGTCGCCGACTGCCGCGAACAGACCTGGGACAGCGTCTCGCTCCGAGACCAGAACAGCAGCTGGCCGTGACGAACGCCGCTTCAAACCAACGTGGAGCGAGGTGGGGCGATGCCCAGTCCAGAACGCACCCGAGGACTTCTATGCCGGGACGAGGCCCGGGCACGGAGGGTCAGAACGAGCAGCCGGGCGTGGCCCGAACTTGTCCTTGCTCTCTGCTCTCTGGGTTAGGTGGGCGATGCCCAGTCCAGGAGGCACCCGAGGACTTCAACGCCGGGACGAGGCCCGGACACGGAGGTCAGAACGAGCAGCCGGGCGTGGCCGAACTTGTCCTTGCGCTCTGCTCTCTGGGACTAGCAGAGCTGTCCCCGTGGCTCGGGAGCTTTTCACGTGGTACGCGCACGAGCACGCGCATAGGCGCGCTCATAATTTTAGTGCTATCACCATCATAATGATTCCCGCGCACCTTGAAATACTAAATCGGCCCCGCACACCGATTTCTACGTCAAATCATGACGCACACTCTCCAGGGCAGCGTTTTTTTACCACAACGTCCGTCTACCTGTCCGTCTGTAAGCCAGCCTGTCTGTCTGTCCGTTCGTGCGTCCGTTCGCACGTCAATCTAGAGAACACTCTGAGTACCGCCATCTCGCATACCCTGTAGAACATAGCCCCTCTACACGTCCGTCTACCTGTCCGTCTGTCTGCCAGTCTGTCTCTGCCCGTCCGTGCGTCCATTCGTGCGTCCATCTAGAGAACACTCAAAGTACCGCCATCTCGCATACCCTGTGGCAAATAGCCGCTTTACAAGTCCGTATACCTGTCCGTTTGTCTGCCAGTCAGTCTGTCTGTCCATCCATGCGTCCGTCCGTGCGTCCATCTAGAGAACACTCAAAGTACTGCTATCTCGCATACCCTATTGCACATAGCCGCTTTACACGTCTGTCTACCTGTCCGTCTGTCTGCCAGTCTGTCTGTCTGTCCGTTCGTGCGTCCATCCATGCGTCAATCTAGAGAACACTCAAAGTACCGCCATCTCACACACCCTGTGGCATATAGCCGCTTTACAAGTCCGTCTACCGTTCGTCTGTCTAACAATCTGTCTGTCCGTCCATCCGTGCGTCCGTCCGTGCGTCCATTTAGAGAACCCTCAAAGTACCGCCATCTCGAATACCTGTGGCACATAGCCGCTTTACGCGTCCGTCTACGTGTCCGTCTGTCTGCCAGTCTGTCTGTCTGTTCGTCCATGCATCCGTCTGTGCGTCCATCTAGAGAACACTCGAAGTACCGCCATCTCGCATACCCTGTGGCACATAGCTGCTTTACACGTCCGTCTAACTGTCCAGCTGTCTGGCAGTCTGTCTGTCTCTCCGTCCATGCGTCCGTTCATTCGTCAATCTAGAAACACTCTGAGTACCTCCATCTCGCGCGTCGTATACCCTGTGGCACATACCCCTTTTACGTGTCCGTCACCTGTCCGTCTGTCTGCCAGTCTGTCTGTTCGTCCATCCATCCGTCCGTGCGTCCATATAGAGAACACTCACAAAACCGCCATCTCGCATACCCTGTGTCATATGGCTGCTTTACACGTCCGTCTACCTGTCGGTCTGTCTGCCAGTCTGTCTCTCATCCATGCGTCCGTTCGTTCGTCAATCTAGAGAACGCTCTGAGTACCGCCATCTCGTGCATCGTATACCCTGTGGCACATACCCGCTTTACGCGACCGTGTACTTGTCCGTCTGTCTGCCAGTCTGTCTGTCTCTTAGTCCATGCATCCGTCCGTGCGTTCATCTAGAGAACACCCAAAAACCACCATCTCGCATACCCTGTGATACATGGCTGCTTTTACATCCGTCTAGCTGTCGGTTTCTCTCTCCTGTCTATGCATCCGTTCGTACATCAATCTAAAGAACACTCAAAGTACCACCATCTCGAATACCCTGTGGCACATAGCCGCTTTATACGTCCGTCTACCTGTCCGTCTGTAAGCCAGCCTGTCTGTCTGTCCGTTCGTGCGTCCATTCGTGCGTCCATCTAGAGAACACTCAAAGTACCGCCATCTCGCATACCCTGTGGCAAATAGCCGCTTTACAAGTCCGTCTACCTCTCCGTCTGTCTGCCAGTCGGTCTGTCTGTCCATCCGTGCGTCCGTCCGTGCGTCCATCTAGAGAACACTCAAAGTACTGCTATCTCGCATACCCTGTTGCACATTGCCGCTTTACGCGTCCGTCTACCTGTCCCTCTGTCTGCCAGTCTGTCTGTCGGTTCGTCCATGCATCCGTCTGTGCGTCCATCTAGAGAACGCTCAAAGTACCGCCATCTCGCATACCCTGTGCCACATAGCCGCTTTACACGCCCGTCTACCTGTCCGTCTGTCTGCCAGTCTGTCTGTCTGCCTGTCCGTCCGTGCGTCCATCCGTGCATCCATCCGTTGCCATCTAGAGAACACTTATAGTACCGCCATTTCGCATCTCGCATACTCTGTGGTACTTAGCCACTTTACGCGTCTATCTACTGTCCGTCTGTGTGCCAGTCTGTCTGTCCGTCGTGCGTCTGTCCGTGCGTCCATCTAGAGAGCCACTCAAAGTACCGCCATCTCGCACACCCTGTGACACATAGCCACTTTACACGGCCGTCTACGTGTCCGTCTGTCTGCCAGTCTGTCTGTCTGCCTGTCCGTCCGTGCGTTCATCCGTTGCCATCTAGAGAACACTTATAGTACCACCATTTCACAATCTGGCATACTCTGTGGTACATAGCCGCTTTACGCGTCTATTACCTGTCTGTCTGTCTGTCAGTCTGTCTGTCCGTCCGTGCATTGGTCCAGTGCGTCCATCTAGAGAACACTCAAACTACCGCCAACTACTCGCATACCCTGTGGCAAATAGCCGCTTTACGGTCCGTTCTATCTGTCCCTCTGTCTGCCAGTTCTGTCTGTCTGTTCATCCATGCATCCTCTTGCGTCCATCTAGAGAAAAATCAAAGTACCGCCATCTCGCATACCCTGTGGCACATAGCTGCTTTACACGTCCGTCTAACTGTCCGTCTGTCTGCCAGTCTGTTCTCTCCGTCCATGCGTCCGTTCATTCGTCAATCTAGAAAACGTTCTGAGTACCGCCATCTCGCGCGTCGTATACCCGTGGCACGTACCCCCTTTACGTGTCCGTAACCTGTCCGTCTGTCTGCCAGTCTGTCTGTTCGTCCATTCGTCCGTGCGTTACGTCCATCTAGAGAATCACTCTGAGTATCGCCATCTCGCGCGTCGTAAACCCTGTGGTACATACCCGCTTTACGCGTCCGTCTACCTGTCCGTCTGTCTGCCAGTCTGTCTGTCTGTTCGTCCATCCATCCATCCGTGCGGGCCATCTAGAGAACACTCACAAAACCGCCATCTCGCATACCCTGTGGCTCAGGCTGCTTTGCACGTCCGTCTACCAATCCGTCTGTCTGCCAGTCTGTCTCTCCATCCATGCGTCGTTCTTTCGTCAATCTAGAGAACACTCTGAGTACCGCCATCTCGCGCATCGTACACCCTGTGGCACATACCCGCTTTACGCGTCCGTCTACTTGTCCGTCTGTCTGCCAGTCTGTCTGTCTGTTCGTCTATTGCGTCCATCCGTGCGTCCATCTAGAGAACACTCAAAGTACCGCCATCTCGCATACCCTGTGGCACATAGCCGCTTTACACGTCCGTCTACCTGTCCATCTGTCTGCCAGTCTGTCTGTCTGTCCGTCCATGCATCCGTTCGTGCGTCAATCTAGAGAACACTGAGTACGGCCATCTCGCATACCCTGTGGCACATAGCTGCTTTACACGTCCGTCTACCTGTCCATCTGTCTGCCAGTCTGTCTGACTGTCCTTCCGTGCGTCCGTCCCTGCGTCCATCTAGAGAACACTCAAAGTACCGCCATCTCGCATACCCTGTGGCACATAGCCGCTTTACATGTCCGTCTACCGGTCCGTCTGTCTGCCAGTCTGTCTGTCCGTCCGTGCGTCCTTCCGTGCGTCCATCTAGAGAACATTCAAAGTACCACCATCACGCATACCCTGTGGCACATAGCCGCTTTACACGTCCGTCTACCTGTCCGTCAGTTTGCCAGTCTGTTTGTCTGTCCGTCCGTGCGTCTGTCCATGCGTCCATCTTGAGAACACTCAAAGTACCACCATCTAGCATCTCGCATACTCTGTGGTACATAGACGCTTTACGCGTCTATCTACCTTTCCGTCTGTCTGCCAGTCTGTCTGTCTCTTCGTCCATGCGTCCATCCGTGCGTCCATCTAAAGAACACTCAAAGTACCGCCATCCTCGCGCATCGTATACCCTGTGGTACATACCCGCTATACGCGTCCGTCTACCTGTCCGTCTGTCTGCCAGACTGTCTGTCTGTTCTTCTATGCGTCCATCCGTGCGTCCATCTAGAGAACACTCAAAGTACCGCCATCTCGCATACCCTGTGGCACATAGCCGCTTTACACGTCCGTCTACCTGTCCGTCTGTCTGCCAGTCTGTCTGTCGGTCCGTCCGTGCGTCCATCCGTTGCCATCTAGAGAACACTTATAGTACCGGCCATTTCGCATCTCGCATACTCTGTGGTACATAGCCGCTTTACGCGTCTACTACCTGTCCATCTGTCCGCCAGTCTGTCTGTCCGTCCGTGCGTCTGTCCGTGCGTCCATCTAGAGAACACTCAAAGTACCACCATCTCGCATACCCTGTGGCACATAACCGCTTTAACATCCGTCTACCTGTCCGTCTGTCTGCCAGTCTGTCTGTCTGTCTGTCCGCCTGTGCGTCCGTGCGTGCGTCCATCTAGATCAGACTCAAAGTACCGCCATCTCGCATACCCTGTGGCACATAGCCGCTTTACACGTCCGTCTACCTTTCCGTCTGTCTGCCTGTCTGCCTGTCTGTCCGTTCGTGCGTCCGTCCGTGCGTCTACCTAGAGAACACTCAAAGCACCGCCATCTTGCATACCCTGTGGCACATTGCCGCTTTACGCGTCCGTCTACCTGTCCGTTTGCCTGCCAGTCTGTCTGTTCGTCCATGCATCCGTCTGTGCGTCCATCTAGAAAACACTCTGAGTACCGCCATCTCGCGTGTCGTATACCCTGTGGCACATACACCCTTTACGTGTCCGTCACCTGTCCGTCTGTCTGCCAGTCTGTCTGTTCGTCCATGCGTCCGTGCGTACGTCCGTCTAGAGAACACTCTGAGTACCGCCATCTCGCGCGTCGTAAACCTTGTGGTACATACCCGCTTTACACGTCCGTCTACCTGTCCGTCTCTCTGCCAGTCTGTCTGTCTGTTAGTCCATGCATCCATCCGTGCGTCCATCTAGAGAACACTAAAAAACCGCCATCTCGCATGCCCTGTGATACATGGCTGCTTTACACGTCCGTCTAGCTGTCGGTCTGTCTCTCCGTCCATGCATCCGTTCGTACGTCAATCTAAACACTCAAAGTACTGCCATCTCGCATACCCTGTGGCACATAGCCACTTTACACGTCCGTCTACCAGTCCGTCTGTCTGCCAGTCTGTCTGTCTGTCTGTCCATGCGTCCGTTCTTGTGTCAATCTACAGAACACTAAAAGTACCGCCGTCTCGCATACCTTGTGGCACATAGCCGCTTTACGCGTCCGTCTACCTGTCCATCAGTGTAACAGTCTGTCTATCTGTCCGTCCATGCGTCCGTCCGTGCGTCCTTCTAGAGAACACTCAAAGTACCGCCATCTCGCATACCCTGTGACACATAGCCGCTTTACACGTCCGTCTACCTGTCCATCTGTCTGCCAGTCTGTCTGTCTCTTAGTCAATGCATCCGTCCGTGCGTTCATCTAGAGAACACTCAAAAAACCACCTTCTCGCATACCCTGTGATACATGGCTGCTTTTTACATCCGTCTAGCTATCGGTCTGTCTCTCCTTCCATGCATCCGTTCGTACGTCAATCTAAAGAACACTCAAAGTACCGGCACCTCGCAGACCCTGTGGCACATAGCCGCTTTATACGTCTGTCTACCTGTCCGTTTGTCTGCCAGTCTGTCTGTCTGTCCGTTCATGCGTCCGTCCGTGCGTCAATCTAGAGAACACTCAAAGTACCCGCCATCTCAGACACCCTGTGGCATATAGCCGCTTTACAAGTCCATCTACCGTTCGTCTGTTTAACAATCTGTCTGTCTGTCCGTCTATCCGCGCGTCCGTCCGTGCGTCCATTTAGAGAACCCTCAAAGTACCGCCATCTCGAATACCCTGTGGCACATAGCCGCTTTACGCGTCCGTCTACATGTCCGTCTGTCTGCCAGTCTGTCTGTCTGTTAATCCATGCATCCGTCTGTGCGTCCATCTAGAGAACAATCAAAGTACCGCCATCTCGCATACCCTGAGGCACATAGCTGCTTTACACGTACGTCTAACTGTCCAGCTGTCTGCCAGTCTGTCTGTCTCTCCGTCCATGCGTCCGTTCATTCGTCAATCTAGAAAACACTCTGAGTACCTCCATCTCGCGCGTCGTATACCCTGTGGCACATACCCCTTTTACGTGTCCGTCACCTGTCCGTCTGTCTGCCAGTCTCTCTGTTCGTCCAAGCGTCTGTGCGTACGTCCATCTAGAGAACACTCTGAGCACCGCCATCTCGCGTGTCGTAAACCCTGTGGTACATACCCGCTTTACGCGTCCATCTACCTGTCCGTCTGTCTGCCAGTCTGTCTGTCTGTTCGTCCATCCATCCGTCCGTGCGTCCATCTAGAGAACACTCACAAAACCGCCATCTCGCATACCCTGTGGCACATGGCTGCTTTACACGTCCGTCTACCTGTCGGTCTGTCTGCCAGTCTGTCTCTCAATCCATGCGTCCGTTCGTTCGTCAATCTAGAGAACACTCTGAGTACCACCATCTCGCGCATCGTATACCCTGTGGCACATACCCGCTTTACGCGTCCGTCTACTTGTCCGTCTGTCTGCCAGTCTGTCTATCTGTTCGTCTATGCGTCCATCCGTGCGTCCATCTAGAGAACACTCAAAGTACCGCCATCTCGCATACCCGTGACACATAGCCGCTTTACACGTCCGTCTACCTGTCCGTCTGTCAGCCAGTCTGTCTGTCTCTTAGTCCATGCATCCGTCCGTGCGTCCATCTAGAGAACACTCAAAAAACCACCATCTCGCATACATGGCTGCTTTTTACATCCGTCTAGCTGTCGGTCTGTCTCTCCGTCCATGCATCCGTTCGTACATCAATCTAAAGAGCACTCAAAGTACTGCCATCTCGCATACCGTGTCGCACATAGCCGCTTTACGGGTCCGTCTACCTGTCCCTCTGTCTGCCAGTCTGTCTGTCTGTTCATCCATGCATCCGTCTGTGCGTCCATCTAGAGAAAAATCAAAGTATCGCCATCTCGCATACCCTGTGGCACATAGCTGCTTTACACGTCCGTCTAACTGTCCGTCTGTCTGCCAGTCTGTCTGTCTCTCCGTCCATGCGTCCGTTCATTCGTCAATCTAGAAAACACTCTGAGTACCGCCATCTCGCGCGTCGTATACCCTGTGGCACATACCCCTTTTACGTGTCCGTCACCTGTCCGTCTGTCTGCCAGTCTGTCTGTTCGTCCATTCGTCCGTGCGTACGTCCATCTAGAGATCACTCTGAGTATCGCCATCTCGCGCGTCGTAAACCCTGTGGTACATACCCGCTTTACGCGTCCGTCTACCTGTCCGTCTGTCTGCCAGTCTGTCTGTCTGTTCGTCCATCCATCCGTCCGTGCGGCCATCTAGAGAATACTCACAAAACCGCCATCTCGCATACCCTGTGGCTCATGGCTGCTTTGCACGTCCGTCTACCAATCCGTCTGTCTGTCTCTCCATCCATGCGTCTGTTCGTTCGTCAACCTAGAGAACACTCTGAGTACCGCCATCTCGCGCATCGTACACCCTGTGGCACATACCCGCTTTACGCGTCCGTCTACTTGTCCGTCTGTCTGCCAGTCTGTCTGTCTGTTCGTCTATGCGTCCATCCGTGCGTCCATCTAGAGAACACTCAAAGTACCGCCATCTCGCATACCCTGTGGCACATAGCCGCTTTACACGTCCGTCTACCTGTCCATCTGTCTGCCAGTCTGTCTGTCTGTCCGTCCATGCATCCGTTCGTGCGTCAATCTAGAGAACACTGAGTACGGCCATCTCGCATACCCTGTGGCACATAGCTGCTTTACACGTCCGTCTACCTGTCCATCTGTCTGCCAGTCTGTCTGACTGTCCTTCCGTGCGTCCGTCCCTGCGTCCATCTAGAGAACACTCAAAGTACCGCCATCTCGCATACCCTGTGGCACATAGCCGCTTTACGCGTCCGTCTACCTGTCCGTCTGTCTAACAGTCTGTCTGTCTGTCCGTCCGTGCGTCCGTCCGTGCGTACATCTAGAGAACACTCAAAGTACCACCATCTCGAATACCCTGTGGCACATAGCCGCTTTATACGTCCGTCTACCTGTCCGTCTGTAAGCCAGCCTGTCTGTCTGTCTTTTCGTGTGTCCGTTCACACATCAATCTAGAGAACACTCTGAGTACCGCCATATCGCATACCCTGTGGCACATAGCTGCTTTACGCGTCCGTCTACCTGTCCATCTGTCTGCCAGTCTGTCTGTCAGTCCGTCCATGCGTCCGTCCATGCATCAATCTAGAGAACACTCTGAGTACTGCCATTTCGCATACCCTGTGGCACATAGCCGCTTTACATGTCCGTCTACCGGTCCGTCTGTCTGCCAGTCTGTCTGTCCGTCCGTGCGTCCTTCCGTGCGTCCATCTAGAGAACATTCAAAGTACCACCATCACGCATACCCTGTGGCACATAGCCGCTTTACACGTCCGTCTACCTGTCCGTCAGTTTGCCAGTCTGTTTGTCTGTCCGTCCGTGCGTCTGTCCATGCGTCCATCTAGAGAACACTCAAAGTACCGCCATCTCGCATACCCTGTGGCACATAGCCGCTTTACACGTCCGTCTACCTGTCCGTCTGTCTGCCAGTCTGTCTGTCGGTCCGTCCGTGCGTCCATCCGTTGCCATCTAGAGAACACTTATAGTACCGCCATTTCGCATCTCACATACTCTGTGGTACATAGCCGCTTTACGCGTCTATCTACCTTTCCGTCTGTGTGCCAGTCTGTCTGCCTGTTCGTCCGTGCGTCTGTCCGGGCGTCCATCTAGAGAACACTCAAAGTACCGCCATCTCGCACACCCTCTGGCACATAGCCGCTTTACACGTCCGTCTACCTGTCCGTCTGTCTTCCAGGCTGTCTGTCTGCCTGTCCGTCCGTGCGTCCATTCGTTGCCATCTAGAGAACATTTATAGTACCGCCAGTTCGCATCTCGCATACTCTGTGGTACATAGCCGCTTTACGCGTCTACTACCTGTCCATCTGTCCGCCAGTCTGTCTGTCCGTCCGTGCGTCTGTCCGTGCGTCCATCTAGAGAACACTCAAAGTACCGCCATCTCGCATACCCTGTGGCACATAACCGCTTTAAACATCCGTCTACCTGTCCGTCTGTCTGCCAGTCTGTCTGTCTGTCTGTCTGCCTGTGCGTCCGTGCGTGCGTCCATCTAGATCAGACTGAGAGTACCGCCATCTCGCATACCCTGTGGCACATAGCCGCTTTACACGTCCGTCTACCTTTCCGTCTGTCTGCCAGTCTGTCTGTCTGTCCGTTCGTGCGTCCGTCCGTGCGTCTACCTAGAGAACACTCAAAGCACCGCCATCTTGCATACCCTGTGGCACATTGCCGCTTTACGCGTCCGTCTACCTGTCCGTCTGCCTGCCAGTCTGTATGTTCGTCCATGCATCCGTCTGTGCGTCCATCTAGAAAACACTCTGAGTACCGCCATCTTGCGTGTCGTATACCCTGTGGCACATACACCCTTTACGTGTCCGTCACCTGTCCGTCTGTCTGCCAGTCTGTCTGTTCGTCCATGCGTCCGTGCGTACGTCTATCTAGAGAACACTCTGAGTACCGCCATCTCGCGCGTCGTAAACCTTGTGGTACATACCCGCTTTACACGTCCATCTACCTGTCCGTCTCTCTGCCAATCTGTCTGTCTGTTAGTCCATGCATCCATCCGTGCGTCCATCTAGAGAACACTCAAAAAACCGCCATCTCGCATGCCCTGTGATACATGGCTGCTTTACACGTCCGTCTATCTGTCGGTCTGCTCTCCGTCCATGCATCCGTTCGTACGTCAATCTAAACACTCAAAGTACTGCCATCTCGCATACCCTGTGGCACATAGCCACTTTACACGTCCGTCTACCCGTCCGTCTGTCTGCCAGTCTGTCTGTCTGTCTGTCCATGCGTCCGTTCTTGTGTCAATCTACAGAACACTAAAAGTACCGCCATCTCGCATACCTTGTGGCACATAGCCGCTTTACGCGTCCGTCTACCTGTCCGTCAGTGTAACAGTCTGTCTATCTGTCCGTCCACGCGTCCGTCCGTGCGTCCTTCTAGAGAACACTCAAAGTACCGCCATCTCGCATACCCTGTGACACATAGCCGCTTTACACGTCCGTCTACCTGTCCGTCTGTCTGCCAGTCTGTCTGTCTCTTAGTCAATGCATCCGTCCGTGCGTTCATCTAGAGAACACTCAAAAAACCACCATCTCGCATACCCTGTGATACATGGCTGCTTTTTACATCCGTCTAGCTATCGGTCTGTCTCTCCTTCCATGCATCCGTTCGTACGTCAATCTAAAGAACACTCAAAGTACTGCCATCTCGCATACCTTGTGGCACATAGCCGCTTTACGCGTCCGTCTACCTGTCCATCTGTCTGCCAGTCTGTCTGTCTGTCCGTCCATGCGTCCGTTCGTGCGTCACTTTAGAGAACACTGAGTACCGCCACCTCGCATACCCTGTGGCACATAGCCGCTTTATACGTCTGTCTACCTGTCCGTTTGTCTGCCAGTCTGTCTGTCTGTCCGTTTATGCGTCCGTCCGTGCGTCAATCTAGAGAACACTCAAAGTACCGCCATCTCAGACACCCTGTGGCATATAGCCGCTTTACAAGTCCATCTACCGTTCGTCTGTCTAACAATCTGTCTGTCTGTCCGTCTATCCGCGCGTCCGTCCGTGCGTCCATTTAGAGAACCCTCAAAGTACCGCCATCTCGAATACCCTGTGGCACATAGCCGCTTTACGCGTCCGTCTACCTGTCCGTCTGTCTGCCAGTCTGTCTGTCTGTTAATCCATGCATCCGTCTGTGCGTCCATCTAGAGAACACTCAAAGTACCGCCATCTCGCATACCCCGTGACAAATAGCCGCTTTACACGTCCGTCTACCTGTCCGTCTGTCAGCCAGTCTGTCTGTCTCTTAGTCCATGCATCCGTCCGTGCGTCCATCTAGAGAACACTCAAAAAACCACCATCTCGCATACATGGCTGCTTTTTACATCCGTCTAGCTGTCGGTCTGTCTCTCCGTCCATGCATCCGTTCGTACATCAATCTAAAGAGCACTCAAAGTACTGCCATCCCGCATACCCTGTCGCACATAGCCGCTTTACGGGTCCGTCTACCTGTCCCTCTGTCTGCCAGTCTGTCTGTCTGTCCGTCCATGCGTCCGTTCATGCGTCCATCGAACAATGAGTACCGCCATCTCGCATACCCTGTGGCACATAGCTGCTTTACACGTCCGTCTACCTGTCCGTCTGTCTGCCAGTCCGTCTGACTGTCCTTCCGTGCGTTCGTCCGTGCGTTCATGTAGAGAACACTCAAAGTACCACCATCTCGAATACCCTGTGGCACATAGCTGCTTTATACGTCCGTGTACCTGTCCGTCTGTCTGCCAGTCTGTCTGTCTGTTCGTCTACGTCTGTCCGTGCGTCCATCTAGAGAACACTCAAAGTACCGCCAGCTCGCATACCCTGTGGCACAAGCCGCTTTGACGTCTGTGTACCTGTCCGTCTGTCTGCCAGTCTGTCTGTCTGTCCGTTCGTGCGTCCGTCCGTGCGTCAATCTAGAGAACACTCAAAGTACCGCCATCTCACACACCCTGTGGCATATAGCCGCTTTAGCGCCTGCGTTTGGAGTTTCACGTGACCAGGACGTTTCACGTGACCTGGACCTGGAAAACGCTTAAAAAGAGGCATCGCCGAGTGGACCACGCAGTTCGGCGGCAGTGCACGAACCGGACACAACGTAACAAATCTTCTGCTTTCGCAGGTGAGAAACGGTGTTACTCACGTCTAAGTTTGCTCCTGTGCCTGTGCACTGCTGCCGAACACAGCGTGAAGTGTATCTGCTTTGAGTGAAGTGTTCTTGCTTTGTTATGGGAAAGGATTCCGCAAAAAGTGCGGGGAAAGACGCGGAAAAGGACGCAGTAGATGTAAAGGATTTAAAAGAGCTGTCGAAGGCATTTGAAAATTTCAAACGCGATTTCAGAAGTGAGATTCGGGAAATTAAAGACTGCATAGCCTTTTGCTCTGACACCTGCAGTGAGGTGAAAGATGTAACCACTGATATAAAGAATATGAGAGCTGAAATGCAAGAGCTCATAAGACAAAACAGGGAATTGAAAGCGGAAAATAAGAGACTGTCACAAAAGTGCGATGAGCTCAAACAATATCAGCGCCTAAACAATCTTGAGATAAAGGGTGCACCGGTCGGGAATGATCCAGTGGATGTTGTAAGAAAGATAAGCGAAGCTGTCGGCACGGCAGTTGATCTGTCTGATATAGACGCATGCCACTGGATTCCCACTCCTTAGACTGGTGTGAAGAAAATAATCGTTCGTTTTGTAAAAAAACAAAACGTGACGACATACCGGCGAAATGTAGAAAGAAGAGGCTCGATAGTTCTATGCTTGGGGACGACAAAAAAGGCCCATTTTTGTAAATGAGCATTTGACGCAGAAGGGCAAGGCATTGCTTGCAGCGGCAATACAAAAAAAAGAAGCCGCATGGAAACTTGTCTGGACATCCGGTGGCAAAATCCTTGCACGCAAAGATGAAGGATCGCGAGCGATACACATTGCGGATGAGACAAGCCTGGCTAAAATTAGAAATTAGATGTGACATATGTCATAAGAAAGTGAAAAACATTCCACTATGACTGATCTTGTAAATAACCAAAAGTATTACAGTGTTGAAGACTTTAATAGGGCATTTCAATCTGGAAAAGGCTTGTTTAAAACATTGCATATATATTGTAGAAGCATAAAAAGAAAGGTCGACGACATTGCTAATTTTTTATGGTCTATATCTATCGGATTTGATGTGCTAGTTTTCTCCGAAACATGGATTACTTATAAAGAAGATGCGCCGTTCTTTCCAGGCAATAGTCATGAACTTCTCTGTCGTAACCAACAAAAAGGTGGAGGTCTTGCTATTTATTTTAAGGATACACTTTCGAGTGAACTGCTTGATAAGTATACTGTTATGAACGATGATGTTGAATGCATTACAATGTGTGTTGGCCCATTCATAGTAATTGGTGTATATAGGCCACCCTATGACCACAAAAAGAAATTTATTGAGTTTCTTAATGTTGTGTTATCCACTGTTCGTGGGAATACTCCTTGCATAGTTATGGGTGACATAAACATTGACCTCTGTTCCAATGATCCTTATGCCAAAGATTTTGAAACGCTCTTACTTACATATGGAAGTACAAATTTTATATGTTCACCTACAAGGATTACATCAACAAGTGCTACGCTCCTTGATATATGCGCCTCAAATTTAAGTTCACAGATTATAAAATCCGGGGTATTTGCGTATGACATAAGTGATCATATGCCCATCTTCTTTCTTGCACGAGTTACTTCTCAAATTGGTCAGAAAACAGAGACATCTTTCCACAGAATTAAAAACAACGAAACTCGGGAACATTTTTTAAGCTAGTTCAGAACATAGATTAGACCACTGTTTATAAACAAGAAAATCCTGATGATGCTTATAACACATTCATGACGTTGTTTAGTACTAGCTATGATGCGGCATTTCCACTTCAGGAGCGGTCACGTGGCAGAAATAAGAAATGCAGAAAGCCCTGGATAAATCGTGATCTTTACCCGCGCATAAAAATAAAGAATAAATTGTATTATGATTTCATCCGTTCGCGGAACACAGACGTCTCAGCTGAGTACAAGAAATACAGAAACGTTTTAAACTCAGAAATACGAAAGGCTAAACAGAACTACTATGAAAAATTATTTGAAAGCATTTACAATGACCAGAGGAAGCTATGGGAGGTCATAAATGGGCTTACGAACAGAAAAAAGGGTTGTAATAAGACACAGGACCTAACAAATAATGGTCAGATTTTCAGTGGTGAAAGGTTGGCCAATGTCATGAATGAACATTTCATAAATGCGGGTTCCTTTATTTTAGCGGATGAAAAGCGAGATAATGCTCCAACTCGTGATAAATCTCCTTTGCCGTATTCTATTTCTTGCGCACCCACAGATCCGGTTGAAGTAGAAAGATTAATTAGAAAACTTAAAAACAATGTTGCATCAGGGATTGATGAGATAGGTTCTGTTGAGTTAAAAATGGTGTCACCATTGCTATCTAATGTCTTGGCCTATATTATCAACCTCACCCTCACTAACTGTGTATTTCCAGAGCAGCTAAAAGTAGCAAAAGTCACTGCAGTACATAAAGGTGGTGATATTATGAGACCACGTCCGGTACGGCAGCAACCAGGTTATCCTTCTTTAATCCAGGCGCCCGAGCCAGAGAGCCAGCCCGCGTGACATACGATGATGATCACTACAATGGTTTGGTCATGCAGATGAATATGAAGTACATAGTCAGCGCTCACACTATTTTCCCCCCTTCGCGAAAGAGGGCAGCAAGTTAGAAAGGGTTGGGACGCCGAATATATCGTTTCAGTCGAGAGACGTGGGCGATCTCGGTGTGGCGGCGACGACGATCAGAAGCCGCGTTGACAGGAGCAACGCGATAGTTGACCTCAGATGTTCGTTCCAGGACGGTGTATGGACC
This sequence comes from Rhipicephalus annulatus, assembly GCA_013436015.1. Taxonomy (NCBI): domain Eukaryota; kingdom Metazoa; phylum Arthropoda; class Arachnida; order Ixodida; family Ixodidae; genus Rhipicephalus; species Rhipicephalus annulatus. The sequence goes on from WOVY01006637.1 coordinate 15,831, forward strand.
GAGATACCGGTGAAGGAATTTTTCGCAGAGCACAGGTACACGAACAGGTGTCCACAAAAGGACTTCGTCGCCTGGGCAGAACACAACAACTCGACGCTTCGCATCAATGTCGATTTTTCTCTTGTCCTGAATGGTAGCAGTGTTGGCGCGGGCGATTTCACGGCAGCGGGCGACGCGAGCGGCGAACTCTTCCGGGAGAGATGAAGATGGATTGGAAGATGTGGACAAAAAGGTGGTGTCCAGAACAAAAGTCGGTACACGGCCATACACGAGAAAAAAAGGGCTAAAATTTGTTGTACGCTGTATGGCAGTGTTATATGCGAACGTGACAAAAGGAAGTATTGTGTCCCAGTTTTTGTGATCTGGTTGCACGTACATAGAGATCATGTCGGACAAAGTTCGGTGAAAACGCTCAGTCAGACCGTTAGTTTCTGGGTGATACGCTGATGTGGTCTTGTGGATGGTGTTAGAGGCCTTTAAGACTTCAGCAAGGACATGTGAAAGAAATGTCTTGCCACGGTCACTAAGGAGCACACGCGGTGCGCCATGTCGTGAAATAATGGCGCGAAGGAAAAAATCGGCTACTTCAGAGGTAGCACCAGATGAAAGAGCTGCCGTCTCCGCGTAGCGAGTAAGGTGGTCTACGGCAGTAACAATCCAGCGGTGACCGGCTGGCGTAAGCGGAAGAGGTCCGTATAAGTCTATGCCCACAAATTCAAAGGGAGTGGACGGGCACGGCAGTGGTTGCAGTGGCCCCGCGGGAAGAGACGTGGTACGTTTTCGGTGCTGGCATGACGCGCAGGAAGCGACGTACTTTGCGACAAAAGTGGAGAGGCCAGGACAAAAGCAGCGAGTCCTGAGGCGGTCGTAGGTCTTGTGGAACCCTAAGTGGCCAGCTGTCGCATCGTCATGAAACGCTTGTAGAACTTCCAGACGAAGTGAGCGAGGAATGACGGGAACCCATTGGTTACCGAGAGGATGGTAAATTTGCCGACATAATGTTCCCTCTTGAAGCTTGAAACGGGCAAGTTGTCGTCTTAGGCGGCTGTTTGGAGCACGCGATAAGCCAGTGAGCCGATCGATGATTGTGCGGCAGTAGGTATCGGCATGTTGGAGCGAGGCGAGATCTGTGGACGAAAGAAGGTCCGCCGAGGCAACTAACTGTTTCGAAGGAGCAGCCGTCTGTGTGGTCACTTTGGCAGGCGGTGACGAACAGATGGAAGGTGACACTTCGGCGCTTTGCGAGAGCGGGCAACGGGACAAAGCGTCAGCATCTTGGTGCTCTTGGCCCGACCTATATGTGACGCTGTAATCATACTCTTGCAATCGTAGTACCCAACGGCCAAGGCGTCCCGACAAATTTTTGAGAGACGATAACCAACACAGAGCATGATGGTCAGTCACTATTGTGAAATGCCGGCCGTATAAGTAAGGACGAAACTTTTGGATGGACCACACGATGGCGAGACATTCTTGCTCAGTGATGCTGTAGTTTCGCTCAGCATGTGACAGAGTACGGCTCGCGTAGGCCACGACTTGTTCTTCGGAAGCTCGGTTCCGCTGAAGAAGGACAGCACTGATGCCAAGTCCACTTGCGTCAGTGTGTAGCACAGTAGGTGCTGCAGGGTCGAAATGGCGAAGCACTGGCCGTGATGTAAGGCATCGCTTGAGGGTGTGAAAAGCGGCTTCGCAGTCATCCGACCAGACAAAGGGTGCGCTCGTGGTCAGAAGTTTGTGCAGAGGAGCCGCAATAGTAGCGAAATCACGTACAAAGCGGCGGAAATACGACGCTAAGCCAAGGAAGCTGCGGAGGTCTTTCTGTGTGGTTGGTGTTGGAAAGTGCAGCACCGCGGCAACCTTGTCGGGATCGGGCTCAACGCCATGTTTACTGACGACATGACCTAATACCTTGATGCTGTGACTGGCAAACCGACACTTCTTAGTGTTGAGCTGGAGACCGGCCTTAGCTAAGCACGTGAGGACTTCGTCTAGCCGTTCCAGGTGCTGTGAGAAGCTCGACGAAAAAATGACAATGTCGTCCAGGTATCAAAGGCAGGTCTTCCATTTTAATCCCCGCAGTACCGTGTCTATCATCCGTTCGAATGTGGCTGGGGCATTGCACAGGCCGAAAGGCATTACATTGAATTCAAAGAGCCCATCTGGCGTAGCAAACGCAGTCTTCTCTTTATCAGACTCGTGCATTGGAATCTGCCAATAACCGGAGCGCAAGTCGAGACTTGAAAAGTACTCGGCACCTTGTAAAGTATCAAGAGCGTCGTCAATGCGAGGCATTGGGTAGACGTCCTTACGAGTAATTTTGTTGAGTGATCTGTAATCAATGCAAAACCGTACCGAGCCATCCTTTTTTTTCACTAGTACGACAGGAGAAGACCATGCGCTTGTCGAAGGCCTGATGACGTTGCGCGCGAGCATGTCGTTGACTTGTTCTTCTATAAGCTTGCGCTCAGAAGCCGACACACGGTAAGGGCGGCGGCGAATCACACGGGATCCGTCGGTGTCGATACGATGGGCGGTCACTGTTGTTTGACCCAGACCTTCGGAACAAACGTCAAAGCAAGTTTTGTGCTTCATTAATAACGCTAGCAAGGCATCCGTTTGCGTTGGGTTGAGATGTTCACACAAAGTGGCCTTGAGAGCAGGAAATGCATCTTCCGCTGGTATACACTTTGAGAATGACGAAGCAGATGAACCAGTGACGACACAAAGCGGTGCTTCTTCGGTAATGCTGGCAACAGTGGTCCCCTCAGGCAAAAGAAGCGGTTCTGGCGTCGTGTTGCAGGCCGTGATGCTTGCATAACCACGGGAGAACCGCACTAAACAAGATGCGATGGTGATCCCTCGAAAAATGCAGCGCTGGCAAGGAGCAACCAGAGCGTCACCATCTAGAATGTCACGTGACTTGATCGTAAGGACACGTTCTCGTCCGGGAGGCAGGAGGAAATCCGCAGCTGTCACAAGGTTGGGCGACGAAAGGTCGGCAGCAGAAGAAACCTCAGTGTCCGTAATACGAATGAGGGGCCGACCACACGAAATTACAGCAGACGCCGCTGACAAGAAGTCCCAGCCTAAGATTATCTGATGAGCGCACGAAGACAGCACAGCCAAATGTATGTGATGACGGATTCCATTGATGAGAATACGAGCAGTGCACAACACGGTCGGCTGAATTGGACTGTCATTAGCACCGCATAACATGGGACCGGCATAAGGAGTTTGCACTTTACGCAGGCGAAAACACAATTCACGATCAATTACCGAAATTGCGGCTCCAGTGTCTATAAGGGCGTCAACAAAAACACCTTCCACAGAAACAGGCAGTAAATTAGCTGGACGAGACGGAGGAGTTGTAGCGTTCCGACGACAAGCAGTTTCCCCTCCAAAAACTGCACCTTCTAGTTTTCCGAGTCCCGAGAGATCGGAGCGGGACGCAAGGGTGGTGACGTACGCCGAAACGGTGACGGAGAACGGCGGCGAGATGAACGAGAAGGATGAGGCCCAGCATGAGACCGTGGAGGGGAGGGCGACTGACGGAAGGTGGATGGATACGGTGCGGGATCGTATTCATCGGGTCTCGGGAAAAAGTCTCTCTCGTAAGCTGAGTAACCACGTCGTTCATCCTGCTGACGGCGGCGGCAGAAACGGGATATATGACCCCTTATGCCACAGTAGAAGCAGATGGGGCGGGGAGGACGCCATGTAGAATAGTGGCGTAGCCTTGGCGCTTGCGTTGTCATCGCAGCCACATGGTCGCATCCGACATCCGCAGGCACGGTTGGAACTGGTGCAGGGACCCGCGATGCAACTTCTGCGTACGAAGGCACTGGGAAGCGCACAGGAGACGGGGCATGTGCAACGCTTGTCATTGATGCCAGTTCGTCCTTGATTATCTCTCGCAGGTTGGGAGGAGGTGTGTGGACAGACGCAACGGTAGGGTTGCCTGAAATAAGGCCGTGAAGTTCTTCTCTGACAATTGTGCGGATAAGGGCCCGCAATTCATGCTCTTTGGTAAAGCGAGCGTCGCAGGAGGCGTGTGGAAGGCGCATGGAATGAAGCGCGTCCAGGCGTTGGCATGTAGTGATGACGTCCCGGATGGTACTCGGGTTCTGAATCACGAGAGCATTGAAGGCCACAGAGTTGATGCCTTTCAGTAGATGTCGGACGCGATCGGCCTCCGTCATGTCATTTTGTGCTCGGCGACAGAGAGCCAGAATATCTTCAATGTAGGACGTATACGATTCGTCGTCCCCTTGAATGCGGGTTGCGAGCTTCTTTTTCGCTACTACAGAACATCCTGCAGATGTGCCAAATACCTGACGGAGATGCCCCGTGAAGGCCGACCAATTGGAGAAGTCGCTCTCGTGGTTGTAATACCAGGTTTTAGCGACGCCATCGAGGTAAAAAGGAACATAGCGCAGTTTGTTCGCCTCGTCCCAGTAATTACAAACGCTGGTTTGATCATAACTGTCAAGCCATTCTTCGACGTCTTCGTTGCGAAGGCCGGAAAATACCGGAGGGTCTCGATGAGAGGTACTCACGGTGTAGTGAAGCCTAAGTGGCTGAGAAGGAGCGGTTGCAGCAGTGGGCGGGTTGGGTTCTGCCATTGCTGTTGCTTGAGGACACAACCGTCGACCAGATCGGAGCTCCAGGGGTGACGGGTAGAGCAGGAGGACGTGGGAACCAAAGCACGCTCCACCACTTATGAGACCACGTCCGGTACGGCAGCAACCAGGTTATCCTTCTTTAATCCAGGCGCCCGAGCGAGAGAGCCAGCCCGCGTGACATACGATGATGATCACTACAATGGTTTGGTCATGCAGATGAAGATGAAGTACATAGTCAGCGCTCACAATATCAATACTTTAGCGAACTATCGACCTATATCCGTGCTTCCAACAATATCGAAAATATTTGAAGGGGTTATTTATGATAGACTTGCATAATTTTTTGATAAGCACCAAATAATAACAAAAAGTCAGTATGGTTTTCGAAAAAATAAATCAACAGAACAAGCTCTACTGTATATCAAAGATAAGATAATCGAAAATATGGAAAAACGAAAAATATACTCTTGGGCTCTTCCTCGATCTTCAAAAGGCATTTGACTCCATACAATTCAAATCATTGATTCATAAATTATCAAGTTATGGGGTGCGTGGAGTTGCACTACAACTGTTTAAAAGTTACCTAGAAGATCGTTATCAATATGTAAAACTGAATAACACTATTTCTGCAAAGATAAAGTTGAACCAAGGAGTCCCCCAAGGGTCTATACTGGGCCATTATTGTTCCTTGTCTATATAAATGATATTGTCGATATACCTCAATTCTCCTGAACTTATAATGTACGCTGACGATACGAATGTTTCTTTACATCAGACAATCTAATATCACTTGAGGTCAGTGTAAATGATTATCTAAGCAATCTTTCAAATTGGTTAAGGCAAAATGGACTGCGCTTGAATGCAAAAAAAACAACCTATATGATATTCCGACCTATAAACAAACCTATTAGTAACATAGCTGTAAAATTCGAAGGAAATTGCATCGCACATGTTAAGGAACAAAAGTTTCTTGGTGTATGGTTTCAGGAGGAATTAAACTGGAATACACATGTAAATCATCTGATCACCGCATTAGCGCGAATAGTTTGGTTGTTTTTTTAGAACAATGCACTTAATCCCATTGAGGTTAAAAATAAGTATGTACTATGCACTCTTCCATTCTAAAGTAAGTTATGGGATGTTAGTCTGGGAACGACATCACAAAGGAATTACCATAAGTAAATAACTATACAAACGAAAATATTGCGCTTCTTTGAAAATTACAGGGGGAATCTACAAGACTTGCGCACTGCTCCACTATTCGTTAAACATTCAATACTCAGAATTGATCAATTATATCATTTTGAATTACTTCAGTTAATACAAAAGACTAAGCTATATGAAGAAAGTTGCCCTAAAGACCACACTACAGTATGCGAGAACAAAGGAAGCGAGCTCCACAGAACAAGAACCCAGTATGGAAAACAAAGTATTGCTTACCAGGTACCTCGGGTTTGAATACCCTTGCAGATCAATTGAATTTTAGGGCTAGTAGTGCGACTTTCAAGAAAGAAATAAAGAACTTATTCATTACCACCGGTCTACACTATCGAAACTATGTAATAGAGTCTCATGCCTCTGCAAATGCTTAAATTGTTTATTAACTAATATGTCAATTATACGAGTGTATACGCGGAATTCATTGTATCCGCATGCATCTTATGTCTGTTTTTTAATTGTTTCATTGATATTGTTTAGTTGTGAATTATAATGAGAGTGACCTCTAATTTTTAAAATGTGTCATGTAAACTTATGCTATTTATGTTTGAATTTTGTGTTTACAATTTCAGGTTGCTTGAAAGCAATGTATTGAATATATATATTGTTTAAGCTTTGCACTGTCACGGACTGCGGAGGGACAAGGGCCTTTGTCAGGCTGTGTTCGCCTTTAGCCCTTTGCCCCTGCAGTGAGCTCTGTATCTGGCTTACTGTAATAAAAATACTACTACTACTACTCTACTACTACTACTACTACTACTACTAGTCCGTCTACCGTTCGTCTGTCTAACGATCTGTCTGCTGTCCTCCATCAGTGCGTCCGTCCGTGCGTCCATTTAG
>WOVY01006638.1:0-36057 GCA_013436015.1 Rhipicephalus annulatus
GAGCCCCCGCGCCGATTCTGTAGACGCCTGGGCTCTTGGCGAAGGGCATTTATGAAGCCATGGTTCATTTTTCTAGGTCGTGTCACTCTTAAAGAGCTCTGAAGGATGGTCAGTCGGCGCCCTTGACTTGTGGAAGCACTTTCAGTGGTCGGCGCACGAGGGCTCGCGTGTATGTCGGCATGGCTGATGGTTGCCTCCGTCGCAGGCGCAGTATGTTTCATGTGCTCTACCATAGCCGGACGAGGCCGCGTCATACGCAGGCGCGTCGGTCATGGTTGCATCATCCCGCACGTTCAGTCGTGTTGGGGGCACGAGCTTCTGCTGCAGGGTACAATGAAGGCGAGGTTAGTGGCTGCTGACAGGACGTGCAGAGCGCTGTCATGGTTAGGGAGTCGCCTTCGGACAACGTCAACGGCGATGCCTCCGCCATCGGGGGTCGTATAGCGGGCGTGACAATTTCCGTAGTCCCGGCAGGATCCAGAACGTACCGCGAGGTTGCCGTCGTGGAGCATGAACCTGGCTGAGTTGTTTCTGGTGGAGGAGACGTGCAGATGGCCGGCATGCCTGATGGACCGTCGTGCGAGGGTTTCAAGGAACCCACCTCTTAGAGGGGAAATCAGGAAATCAGTCGAAGTAGGGCAACGCTTACCTCGTCGTCGGGATCAGGTGCAAGATTCGATGTTTGTGTGGCCGATGAGAGGTAGAAGGAGTCGCAGCAGGGGTAAACAGGTCGCGGTCAATGGAGGTATGTGGGCTGGTTGGTAGCGCGCGCTGCAACGCAGTGGCAACGCCGACGACTAACCGGTTCCCTCATGCGGGCGGTACGTGAAGCCGTAGCAGGCGAGTTACGCAGTGCAGAGGGCGTCATATGGATGCGAGCTTGTGGTCGATTTTGCAGCAAGATTGCGAAACTCGAGCGGCTCGCGTCCAGCAAGATGACGTGCATGAGCGGCTGGCCCACGTTGCCATTCACAGCGAGAACGACGTCGAGCATCATGAGCCATGCCTTGGGTTGGGTAAGGTCGCGTGGGAACGGCGGCATTGGTGGGCAGAGTAACGGGAACGGGAAATGGCAGCTGATGGCGCGTTCTCCTGGTCACCACTGTAGCGAGAGAGAGAGAGAGTAAAGAGAAGAGACGGGAGAAGACGTCGTGAAGGCGGCTGAGGCTGGCATGTGCATGCATGCTGATCCCGCCACTTTATTAAATGCGAAGCATTTCTTAGCAAACTTTGGCGACCTTAAGCGTATCTATCTATCTATCTATCTATCTATCTATCTATCTATCTATCTATCTATCTATCTGTCTATCTATCTATCTATCTATCTATCTATCTATATCTATCTATCAATCAATCTATCTATCTATCTATCTAGCCACCTACGACTTCTATCTTTCCTGGCAGTTTGGATAATGGTATCGAAATCAAAATAGGTACGGCATAACATGGCTGTATGACGAGCATAAATAACTAGTCATAACATGAAAATGATGAAATGTATGTCATGAGTGTCATGAATTACATTTCAAGGTCTTGCTGCTCTTGAGGTGATTTCGTTCACTTCGCCTATTGCCAGAACTAGTACGGTATGACATGACTGCATGACAAACACACGCGACTGACCGTAACATAAAAATAATGATATTCGTGTAATGTAAAAACATGACTACATACTACACTCATCACGCGCTCTCGGCCGTTTTTCTAGCATCACTTGTGCCAAACTTCGTATTACGTCACGTGAATGGATGACGATAGTACGTGACTGGTGCATACATGATAATGTTGAGATGGGCATCACGTAAGAGCATGACTAGATGCCACACTTCGAAGGCGCCGTTATAACTCGACGTGACGCGGCGCGCGTCCGCGCCGACGTTCCCTTCATCGCGTCACGCCAGCGATGCCACGCCAGGCGCGATCTGTGGTGCAATTTTATACGCGATCCGAATCCAGACAGAAATGCTTCGTTCCATCGAGTCGCTCGTGAATGGCACATTTTAACCGTGGGATATGCCGTGACGCTCTATATCACGTGTGGCAAATTTGGATGGAGGCTTTTCGCTTTATCGAGTCGCCAGCGATTGGCCCATTTGAGCCATGACGAATGCCGTGAAGTTATATGTCACGTGAGCCAATGTGTGAGGTATCAGTTGCCGTCTATTTTTCGGAAAGAGGCGAAGAAATGGTCGGAGAGACTGTCTGAAACGAAGCGGATGTATTGAAATGGTTGCGAGGCGACATGAATCTGATTTCAATCTAAGCGCTCGCGTCGCGTCTTTCAGTATCCGGGTACTTTGAGAACAAGGCGTCGCCGTGGGCCTCCTGCACTATGCTGTGGCTCAATCTCCTCCGTTCTCGTAGCCACCCCGTCTGTCTGTCCAAGTCTGTGGTCGTAGACAAACAGACATACGCGTGCACAGACAATCAGACAGACAACCAGAAGGACCGGCTTATTGAGAGACGGACAAACAAACGGACAGACAGACGGATAGGCAGACAGACAGACAGACAGACAGACAGACAGACAGAACAAATGTAAAGACTGAGCTTCATTGATTTACCAAGTCCCGGATCACTCGCCGGCGGCCCACGGACGCCTCGCCTCATAGAGGGCTACGTCACATGCACGTGATCCAAAGGTCCCGAGCCAGCCCGAGCGGCCTCCGGCCATCTGTGCGTTTGGTGCTGGGTGCATCCACTGTGGCGTCTGCTATGCCGTTTACTTCCACCATGGCTGTGACACAAAAACGCAACGACGACCCAATTCCAATCTAAACAGCAGTTAGGTAGTGAACTATACCTGTTTCTGTGTGATGCAACTTACTGTAAGTGAACTACTCAGTGCGTGCGCATCGTAGACCAGGGCGGTCGTTTCACCGCTGTTTCTCCTAGCGAGTATAACGCGTTTGCCCGACCTTCGGGACTACGCACATCCTCGTCATGGCTCAAAACAACGATGACAAGAAGTGCGTGCGCAAGCAATGCGAAATCCAGAAACATTCGAGAAGCGGACAGAAAAGCAAAGAGATGTCAAGAGCCCATCAAATATTTCCGTGTCTAATTTAATATGGCCGCACTGGCATGCGCCCCGCGCTGTCGGCTGCCCTCCCGAAAGAAATCGTTCGGACGGTCTCGCGCCGCCCGCAGGCCTCCAGGCAAACAAAAAACCAACATGCGTCCGAGCGATTCCGGACCGGTAGGTGGTGCTTCCAGTTGGTCTCCAATAGAATTACTATATATGCTACCTTTAGGTCGCAGAGTTGCGCTAAAGTACGCCATCTTGGGTTCAATGTTTTGCGGGGAAAGCCACTCACCGACCGCGTAGGAGCACGCTCGCGCTTCAGAGTGCTACATAGTCTCTCATTATTGAGGGACTATGGTACTAGCGTTGCTTTATTAATTTTCTCGCTTTCTTTAATTTTTTTAAAGTATGAGTGAAACGTGGTTGCTCTGGCCACACCTAGAAGCCTCGATTTGATGCTGACGTTCTTGGTACGTAATAATAAAACAAAGTGCATGGCACGTTGAACCAGTGAGATACATACTTATGGTTGGTTACACTAGCTTCGCCCTTTTCCACGTTTTTCCTATTTACAAATATCAAACTATTTTGCACTTTTTAACGCAATCTAACCAGTTAGGATTGAAAATTTTTGCCATAATGTTGACTCATTCGTTAACTGTGTGAGGGAGCCAGGTGTAGTTCTATCGCCTTCAACTGAATCAAGCTGAAAAGCGATCGACAGTGCGCGTGCGACGCCCATATTACACACGGCTCTCTATTGCGCTCGTAATACAATCGCGACTCACGACAGCTGATGTGAAACAACAACCGATGTTAACCACGCTTGATCTGTCCGGAAAGATCGTAGCGTTGGCTTTCCGCAGTTCATTTGAACCACTTATGACCACGTGATGGCGCTCGGCAAATAGGGGCGCTAAAGTCCAGTAGGCGGAGTGAGCGGCACCCGGAAAACTGTGGCGCAACTCTGCTACCTAACGTAGCATATACAGTAACTCTAGTCTCCGAGAAAAACGAATGCGGCGCCGGCGTCCAGGGCCGTGCGGAGCCGTCCGGGATGTGTAAATCGATGAAGCTTACAGAGAAACGTATGAATGGATGATTCACGGTTTGCCGACAAAAACCCTTTCAAGCTTCACCCCAACCATTATCATTCACTCTTTGGTGTTACAAGTGCGCTCCGTCCTTTGCCGACACACTGAGTGTGTCTGACACGGACACTATTTTTGCACGTCCTTCGCAGGTCGGAGACACGGCACGCGTCCCACAGAGATGCTCGACGCGTCTCGTATCACATAAGGCACGTCCCACAAAGACACTGGACGCGTTACCTTTCAGTTGTGCTCAATTCGTCCTTAAGCCGACGTCAAACTTTGACGCAGGTCTCCAGTTCCCTAGTTGGCTGTTCGCGTCCTTTTGCCCTCACGTTTGATGTGGACCACCCACTTTTTGACGTTACAAACGCAATGCCTCCATCCAGATTTGGAATGCATATAAATTGCACCACTGCCTGCCATATTGACCTTTTTCCTCAAGGCTCCCTAGGTGCCGCCATAGTCCTCTCTGGGCTCTTGTGAGTGCGCGAGGAATCCACAAAAAACTCCGAAGCATTTCCCTAAGGGTGAACTTGGTTAAGTACGAATGCACGGGGTGATGCTATGAGGAGGAGTAAGTTAAAATTCGTTGGCATTCGCCAGTGAGTTAACGTAAACTCCCCCGTGTGGTCACATTGCGATTCCCAGGAACCATTAAACCCTCTCGGGAATTCTCGGTGAGTTTACGCGTATATGTGAGAGTAAATTCACGCTATAACGATGTTTATGTCCGCGGCCTGCTACACCCGCTTGCGCTTGGCATCACGGGCCCTTCGCCACGCTGCCTTGTCTTCACCCCGCGCGACATCTTCAACAACGCGTACAATGCTCGCATACGATTGCGTTGTACTCGTTGTTGGAGGATATCACCCGCGAGATTGATGCCTGCGATGGATCCATCCCTAGGACGACTTGCCGATCTCGAGCAAGTGGTGGCTGCGCGCGCAGCACGGAGCGTAGGGCGGAGCGCGCGCAATCACGCGTGTGTGGCGTCGTTGCGCCGTTGCTACAGACGCCCCTCTCCACTCCTCGCGCCGTTGCTAGTGCAGAAGAGGAGGCCACCGCGGACGGTGGATTCAGGGTCGCTTATAAAGTGCATTCGCAGTTAAAAATGCATTGCCGAGGCTGTGACGTCGGCTTTTGAACTCTCATGCAACATCCCAGAAAAGAGGTGGTAAAAAGATGGATACTCGCACGCTGACGTGCGCCGCACTGCGTTGCTTCGACGCATGCACGTTCGAGCGCGCCCGGCGTCCCTCCGTAGCGAAGTGACGCAGACGTGGTGCTTTCTGGGTAACGTCGTCGGCGCGAAATGCAGCGTGTCGCATTTCGCACTGGTTGCCACCGGGCCGCGCCTGGCGTTTTGTTAGGGTAGCGTCGCTGCGCACAGCACGCGCGCGAGTCCACGATACATCTGATTATTTGGGACCTTAATGATGCACTCGCCATCGTTTCACTGTTTTTACATATACCAAATTTGGTATTAGTGGACATTAATGGACTACGAAGGTATGTGACTGGTGCAAACTTGATAATTATGACACGCATGTCATGTGAGAACATGACAACATACCAGCTCCTGATTTGCTCGCAGCCGTTTAATTAGCTCCACATATACCAAATTAGCATCTTAATATCACTTGACGTGAATAGATCGCGGAGGTAAATGTCAAGTCCAAACTAGATAATCATGACATGCAAGTCATGGAAGGCGTGATTTACCTCCACCTCGTAGATTTGTGCTGACTTAAAGTGACACATTGACGCGCGTATGTGCCAGTGGCGGTGACAACGAAGCAGCGCGAGTGTCCTTGGCCGAGCCTACCAACGCTCGAGCCTACGATCGGGTGCCTGCGGCTGCGTTCCTTGTTCCATCCTCAGGGTTGCGGTCAAGTAGCCGGCGGTTTACTTCTATTTTATTCTATTAGATCTACCTCTTGTTCCGCAACTGTTTTAGTGCATTGATAAGTGTAACTTCTTCTTATTTCATGTCTGTTTCTTCTCCGGGCCAGAGGCCTGCCCTCTGGTCAGCCTCTGTTCCCCCTCAAGATCTTCCTTTGGAGTTGTTTCTCCGCAATGGAACCCGTAGCGTTCCTGTCGCTTTGGTGCCGACCACCGGTGGGTTCATCCGCATGAAAAACCCCAAGACAATCCAAACGGAACTTCGTGCGATCACTCCCCACTCTCTACTGATAACAGAGGTTCGTCAGTTTGGACGCGGGGGGATACTATGCTGCTCACCAGACAAGGCCTGCATCCAAGACCTTCTGAAGTGCACTACTTTTGCATCCCATCCGGTGAGCTCTTTTATCCCACCTCATCTAGCTTGCTGCAAAGGATTGGTTCGGGGGTAGACGCAAGTCTAAGCCCAGCAGAAGTCTTGGACATCTTTTCCCCAGCAGGTGTTATTTCTGTTTACCGCTGTACCAAACAGGAAAACCAACAGAAAGTTCCCACTGAAACTGTAATTGCCACATTCGCTGGTACAGATCGCCCTTCGGAGATCAAGGCATGGCCGCTTATCTATAAGGTCGAAGCTTTGGCTCCCCATCCGCTGCAATGTGCTAAATGTTGGCGCTTTGGACACAGTACTAAAGGTTGTCGATCGGAGACTCGATGCCGCATATGCGGAGCCATATACGGGGCTGGTCATAGTACTGCTGAGTGTCAATCAGACAATAAGACATGCTGTTTGTGCAAGGCAAATCACGCTGCAGACGATCCTAACTGCCCTGCAAGATCAAAAGAACTTCAGGTGATTGAAATCATTGAAAGGAGACGATGCTCTCGTAGAGAAGCAATTGCAGGAATTCAAAGCAGGAGTCAGGGTTATGCCGGTATAGCAGCTCGTCCACTTCTTTCTATGGATGCATCACTTTCTCAGTCCATTTCTGCTATGGTAGAAAAGGCCGTAGAAAAAGTATTAGAAAAATTTTTACTCAATCTGTCCGACTCACTCAATAGTATTATGGATTCACAGATGTCGGGTGCATCTGATCGAATAACTAAGCGTATCCAACCTCCTAGTGCCTCAACTAGTAAACCTGCCGAACATCAGTCAGATGTCTATATCGATAACGAGGCAATGCTTTCCAGTCCTAACACAACTGAGCAGGAAGGTATATCTCATTCAGAATCAATAATTAATCGGGATGTAGATATGGATGCTCGCCTTTTGAAACGCACCAGATCACCCACTAGCAAACTTGATAATTCTTCTCATCCGAAAACAAAAAAGAGTGTGAAGGAACCAATGACGAAAGCGGACTTCTTAAAAGATAGTATCTTAGATCAAGCAGTTGCTACTGCTTGCTTATCATCATAGGGTACCTTAGAGTACTTCAGTGGAACTGCCGTTCAATTCTCTCTGCAACTACACACGTATTATACCTAATTTCTCAACAATCTCCAGACGTCATAATTTTACAAGAAACTTGGCTGTCTGCTGATCAAAACTTCTATCTAAAAGACTATCAGTGCTTTCGACTTGACCGAGACTCACGTGGTGGAGGATTAATGTTTTTCATTTCATCCAAAATTTGCCATAAAGCACACTTAGTTTACCAACAAATATCACACGATTATGAAGTAATGGTTCTGGAAGTTCACTTTCCCGGATGCGCGCCACTATCTATAGTCAACAACTACTTTCCGGCTGGAATACAAGATGAAAGAGCCCTTGACGTGACTGCGAGTTTTTGCAGAAACAGTATGCTATTTGCGGGAGACTTCAATTCCCATCACGTTTCATGGGGATTCCGCACTGATTCATCAGGAAAACGGTTGTGGGACTGGACTAACCGGAATAACCTTATTTGTTGGAACTCCATAGTTCCGACATTCGTTCGATGTAATTCGAGGTCCGTCTTAGACTTGACATTTGCCAGCTCAAGTGTGACAATATCGTCTTGGACTGTTCTTGATACTGCTGCAAGTAGTGATCACTGCCCCCTGGTATTTGAAGTCAGCATTCCTTTAGTGACGGTAGATTGCCAGGTGCAAAGTTTTGTAAACTACTCTAAATTTAAAAAGAACTTACAGTCAACGCTGTCTTCCTTGCCCAATATGGAAACAAATATGAAAGCTATGAGCCTTTGTTCCACCCTTAAGTGTACAATTAAAAAATCACAGTTCACTATATCTTCAAGAAAGGGAAAATTCATATCTGCCTGGTGGAATGCGGATTGCGCCAGAGATTATAGACGCCGCAACGCTGCATGGAAAAAACTCCTCACCAACCAATTTCCGACTAATTGGAGAAATTATTTATTTGCTAAAGCTACCTTTAGAAGAACAGTTTCATTAGCGAAAGACGATTATGAAGAAAAACGGTACACCTACTTATCCAAGAGTGGCAACAAGAAAGCTCTATTCAGATTTCTCCGTAACCGTAAAGCTATTACAGCACACGTAAATATTGACTCAGTTATTTTTTCTCCAACTGATTTGGAAAATACATTAACGGAAATTGCAATAGAATTGGAGAAGGGATTTACATCACAAATCAAAATAAAGTGTACAAAACCGTCATTCGGAAATGATTTTATTGAAGTAAGTAGGGATGAACTTGCGCACGTCGTTCGTATTCTGCCAAACACAGGTCCTGGACCAGATGGCGTCACTTCGGAAATGTTAAAAATATTATTCGACATCTCTCCTGAAGACCTTCTTAACGTTGTCAACTATTCACTTGAAAATAGTTGGATACCTCCTGACTGGAGACTTGCAAAAATAATACCGCTTCTTAAAAAACAGGGACTAGGAATGCAGATAGATAACATTAGGCCAATCGCTATAACATCACACGTAGTTAAGTTAATAGAAAGAATACTTTACAGTAGAGTTACGAAGTTCATAACAGATAATGCGATACTCAGTGCGTGCCAGATTGGATTTAGACCAGGTTACTCTATATGGTGGGCGCATGTTGATTTAGAGGCTCGTATAAAGCTTGCTCGGCACAGACGACAATATGCGGCCCTAGTAACCCTTGATTTAGCCAAGGCATATGACAGTGTTGAACATGCTATTCTTATCAATGTCCTAAAAGAGCTTACGTTCCCGCAGTACATAACAAATTGGATATACGAATTTTTAAAAGACAGAAAATTTTATTGCTTCCAACGAGGTATTTCCACGCCAAAGTATAGCCAAACGAGAGGTGTTCCTCAAGGCTCTGTTCTATTGCCTGTGCTATTTAACATTTTGTTAAGTTCAATACCACAGAGTGATAAGGTACACGTATATGTATATGCAGATGATATCGCGTTCTTTGCATCTGACAACGATATTTATTCACTACATTTGACTTTACAGTGTTATTTGGCAACATTGGAAACCTGGTTTCAGAAAATTCATATGAACCTGAACGTAACTAAAAGTGCTCTAATAGTTTTTCCGTTGGACGCACCAGTTACTATTTCTCTTCAGTACCATCAGGAAATAATACCCCAGGTTAATTGTATTAAATATCTGGGTGTACTATACGACAAAAAACTGCGCTGGCGTGACCACATTGAATATATTAAAATTAAGGCTACACGCGCTGTTGGAATGATAAGTAGGCTTAGCCGCCTCCGTTCCGGCCTTCGCAGAGATACGATGATCATGATTTATCGCATGTACGTTCGTCCGATTCTTGAATTCGGATGTGTACTATTCTCTGGTGGACCAGCATACAAAATAAACCCCCTCATTCTTTCAGAGCGGGAAGCGCTACGTAGTTGTTTAGGTGTGCCAAAATTCACAGCTAACAATGTTTTGTATCAAGAAGCTCTGATACCCACCCTTGCTTGCAGATTTCGTATTTTAACAGTAAACACCTATTTAAAATTTTCTGAATCCACTTTAAGAAGGCGACAATTTGTATTCTTTGCCGAGCCTGGTGTCTTCTTCAATGAACATTGCTCCCGTGTATATAAACCCCAAGTGCTATTTGTTCAAACACTTCTAGATACTTTAAATGTTAATATATTCGAGATCACACCACCTGTCAAACCAATCGGCCAAGTCCAAATAGAATTTGACGATATCTTCCCCATGAACGCAAAACACTTGCCCTCTAAATATTTGATTGGTTTATTAGAACAACACCTGTCTCAATTAGGTACTAATACAGTAATTGCAATGGATGCATCTATGAGTGGCGAGAAGGCAGGTGTGGGTATTTTTTCTCTCTCATTATTCTGGTCATTTTCATTACGCCTCCCAGATTATACACCAATATTTGAAGCGGAATTGACGGCCGTTATACTAGCTATTCGTAAACTTCCTGCGACTCATTCGACAGCTGTGATAGTGACTGACTCGTATTCCGTGTGTTCATTCTTATCATCGTCGTCGACACCAGCAGTACTAGAGACTTTTAAATCATTAATCCCAGCAAACATTCGTCTAGTGCGAATGATATGGGTGCCAGGCCATCGTAGTATATTTATAAACGAGATGGCTGACAAACTTGCGCGAACATCTCTTGATCTTCCGATTGTGCCAATCATGCCCCCTACAGCTTATGTAACAGCAGCAAGGTTTAGAAAACTTTCCCTTCTTGAAGACTCATCAAAAACCATTATACCGAATCCAGATTTCTCGCACCTGCAATTCACATGGAATAATAAATGGTGTCCCACGCGTAAATTGGAAGTCTTGGTAACAAAATTACGTTGCCGTGTACCACCTCTTAGTTTCTACTTAAACAGGTCTGGTCTGGTGCCATCCCCTCTGTGCTCAAGCTGTAACGAACCTGAACATATCGACCATTTTCTTATCACATGTCACCGATTCAAAAATCAAAGAAAAAACTGCTTCAAAATTTTATTCAAAAAATTAGGAATATCACTTAATACTCCCAATATTTTTTCTTTTGGGGCCATTTCATTGGGACATAGCGACAGGAACATCTGCAGGGCTCTCTGCGAATTCATATATAACACAAGAAGATTACCTTGCTGAGTCAGCCATCAGCTCTCGAATTTTACTAGTCACACTACCACTTATTATTTAGCTGATACACTGCAATGATTCAACTTTCAGGAGAATTTCATATAACGATTCCACCACAGATATTCAACAAATTCTATTATTTCTCCCCCCCCTTTTTATTTTTATTTTTATTTTTTTTTCATTGCGCCAAATCAATTTCACAGTCAAAACACAGTAATCATATTCCCCTAATCTAGAAAATCTCTAGGTATTTACTTGCATTACCCACCGGCTTCTTGGCCAATCCCCCTTAGTGGGTGAGAGCCAAAAAAGAAAGGAACAAGCAAGCAAGCAAGCAGAGACGAAGAAGACGTTATAGTCTTTGTCCTGTGATCGATAAAGCGTCTTTGTTCGAGGTGCTTGATGTGCTCGTCGATCCCAAGTCGTCACAATAACAACCATCCTCATTGGTGCTTCGCATTTCATCGATTCTTACTATTTCCGATGGAGGCGCAAATGTTGTAGGCCCGTGTGCTCAGATTTCGGTGCACGTTAAAGAACCCCAGGTGGTCTAAATTTCCGGAGCCCTCAACTACGGCATCTGTCATAATCATATAGTGGTTTTGGGACGTTAAACACCACATATCAATCAATCAATCAATTGATTTTTACTGTACAGGGGCTTTGCCCATTTTTCGAAGGCTGAAGCCAACGTTATTATATACCAAAAACGTTGGCTGAAGCGGAGCGGCGGCAGCTGCCGGCATGCGCAAGCCAGGCGCGTGAACTTGTTTTCTTCTCGCACAGCTCGAGCTAGAATCAGCTGCGCGAGAGGCGTGGTGCAGTGGTAAGGAAATGATGAGCATGATGGCACAACATAGACCATCGCCGATATGCTGGCTATGTACGTCAACGTCGGGCGCAAGACATAGGATGAAATCCTTCCGTACGTGACATTCGCGTACAATACGGCCGTCCAAGAAATTACGCAAATGACACTGCACAAGTTTGTCTATGGAAGGAGCACGGCAACAACGCTCGACGTTATGCTTCCAAAAGTCACTTGTGAACAGAACCTCCACGTCTCCACCTACCTTCAGCGCGCGGAAGAATCTCATGAACTATACTAGGGGACAACTTTCTGTGGAAGTACAGTAAAGGCTACAGAGGCGAACCACGCCTTTTCGTCCGTGTCACTGCGCAGCTGAAAATAGTTCCGCAAAAAAAGTTTACGGTGTGTAACCTAATCACTTTAAAATATGCAGTTATAATTTTTAGCTGCTAATTGATAATATCAGAAAAGTATATGTGATAAAAATTGGCAGATGCCACGTACAGTGGGAATTGTTTATATGCGAAGCACGATTAACGAAAGTTCATTTGTCACTTTAAATCAGCACCACGTTACAAGGCGGAAATAAATTATGACGTATACGACTTCTGTGTGATTATGATCATGTTTGAACGTGTTATTTACCTTCATGCTCTATTCATGTGACCTGATACTCAATTTGGTATAAGTGGAGCTAGCGAAACGGCCGCGAGCATGCTATATGCGTAGCAATTAGTTTAGTTTTAAATGGCACTCATGCCATGATTATCACGTTTGGACGTGTCATTTTTCTTTGTGGTCTACTCACGTAAAATAATACCAACATTGGCATAACTTGAGTGAGTGAAACGGCTGTGAGCAAGCTATGAGCGGAGCATTTATTCATGCTTCATAAGATACGCATATCATGATTATCATGTTCGCATGTCTCATTTACCTTCGTCGTTTATTCACGTCTGGTGACACCAAATTTGGTCTATGTGGAGCTAGCAAAACGGCAACGAGCACACCATGAGCGTGGTATGTTGCCACGTTCTCACATGACACGCGTGTCATCATTATCATGTTCGCAACAGTCATATATTTCATCATCCATTGACGTCACGTAACACCAAATCTGGTATATTTGGAGCTAGCAAAACGGCCGTGATCGCATCATGAAGGGCCCAATATACTCCTATGTATAGCGTTGACGCGCGTGCACGCTCGGCACAGTGAAGGGCCCAATATACTCCAATGTAGCGTTGACGCCCGTGCATGCTGGGCACAGTGACGATACGTTAGCAAAACCTGAGAAACCAGATGCGACCAGCGCTCGTCGGTACGGCCGGCGGCAACCCGGTGTGAAATGCGGCATGCTGCGTTTCGTGTCGATGACGTTACGCTGACAGCACTGCGTCTGCCTCTCTTTCAGATGGAGGGACGCCGTGCGCGCTGAAACGCGCATGCGTGAAAGCAACGCAGCGCGGCGCAGGCAGATCGCGCCTGGCGTAGCATGACCAGCGTGACGCCACGAAAAGAACACCAGCGCGCACGCGCACTGGGTCATGTCGAAGTGTATTGGCACGTTAGGTGTTTCATGTAGTCGTCTTCTTACATGACACGCACCTCATTATTATTATGATTGCGTCAGTCACATGCCTGCGTCATTCGTTCACGTGAATTATTACTAAATATGACATATGTGAAGCTAGCGAACTGGCCGCGAGCGCACCATGAGTGTGGCATGTAGTCATGTTACTGCATGACAGGCATGTCATGATTATCATGTTTGCGCGTGTAATTTATTTATGTCATCCATTAGCGTCACGCAATACCGACCTTGGTACATGTGAAGCTTGCGAAACAGCTGCGAGCTCATCATGAGCGTACCACGTAGTCATGTTGTTACGTGACACGCATTTCATGATTTTTATGCTTGCATCACTCCCATACCTTCGTCATCCATTCACGTGACTTAATACCAAAGTTGGTATATGTTAAGCTGGCGAAACATCTGCGAGCACATGATGAGCGTGGCATGTAGTCAAGATTTTACATGACACGCATGTCATGGTTTCATGTTAGGGTCTGTTCCTTGTGTTCCCATGTAGCCGCCATGTAGTCATGTCATACCATACCATGGAGTTTTGCAACATGTCATGTGAACAAAACCACCGTAAGAGCAGCAATACCGTAAAATGTCAATAATGACATTCACGGCATACATACCATGATTTTCACGTTATGATTACTAAATTATATTCGACATACAATCATGTGATGCCATACCAAGTTTAGTATCGATACCGTTATCGAAATGGCAAAGAGAGCTAAGAGTCGTAGGTGGCTAGATAGATAGATAGATAGATAGATAAACAGACAGACAGACAGATAGATAGATAGATAGATAGATAGATAGATAGATAGATAGATAGATACGCTAAATGTCGCTGAAGTTCGCTAGAAGGTTTTTCGAATTTAATATGTGAAATGCTGTTATATTTTAGATATTTCGGTTTTTTTTTTCAGTTGCGTCGCATTGGCTGTTTTCCTTCACCATGTACCTTCAGAAAAAAATGGCCTCCGCGTCGCCAGTGCCTTCGCTCGCCATTTCGCGCGTCGAACAGGATATTCAAGAAGCTTGAGTAGCAAAAGATGTCAAAACAGATCAAGCAATTTGTTGGCAACGTGTACGCCCAAGTGAGACTGACGCAACCGGGACTCACCGTCGCTTCTGTGTATCGTCCGGTAAGCCAGCTTACCGGCGTGAGCGAGCGTACTGTCGCACGGCTCAAGGCAGGTGTTCTAAAGGGTACCCTGAAGTCCCAAAAGCAAAAAAGGCTTCTTTTCGCGGCTGAATCACGAGCAAGAGTTACTGGGAAGACAAGAGTGCAGCGGTACGATAGTTTTACTCTGTCTGCTCTTCACCGGAAGGTATATTCGTACTACATTCGCAACGAGGCGCCAACGGAAGCAAAGATCCTCAGCGGGGTAATCGGCGACACTGACATGGGGCTACTGAAGCATCTGAGTGTCAGAACAATGTGCAGGCTTCTGATTGACATTATTGACTTCAGAAGCAAAAATGTAACTGTGCACTGCTCGAAAGTGGCGATATCATCGTGTGGCGGCGTATATATCTGTGGACCATTCGACAAATGCGAAAGAAGAAACGATACGTACATGATGTTACTGCTTCGATTTATTGGACTGAGTTATAAATGTCCACGATGTCAATTAAAACACAAATGCCGCTCGTAAAAATTCGTAGTAGGAAGAGGAAATAACGATGGAAGTTCTCGTAACACTAAACATTTATTTTTATATAGCCCGTCCTGATACATGTTGCCGTTCATCTTGATTTGTATTTTTTTGCATGGCTTGCTTCTGCATCTGCGGCTCCTATTTGTATTTTGCCTGTTATTCTGGTTAACCAACCCAAGGCACAAGTAGGTATCGACGTGTTCTTATGAAGTATGGACAGCTCTCAATGAAGGTATTTCGGCATTCCTTTCAATAGCGCTTTTACTTTAAGTTGCAGTAGAACAAACCATCGAAAGAAATATAGGGGAAAGGAAACGCATATGCTTTGCTTCAAGCAAGAAAATGTAGCAGAAACGCTTTTAGTGAATGAAAAGGAATAACCCATCCTCAGCGGGACTCAAACCCGCAATCCCTCGTTTAGGAGACCGATGCCTTATCCGTTAGGCCACGAGGGCGATGTGCGAGCGATGTACTGGCGTTTCTTTCAATAGCGCTTTTACTCTAAGTTGCAGTAGAACTGACCATCCAAAGGAATATAGGTGAAAAAGAAGTGCATATGTTTTGCTTCAAGCAAGAAAACTGTAGCAGAAACCCTTTGTTAATGAAAAAGAATAACCTACCCGCGGCGGGACTCGAACCCGCAATCCCCGGTTTAGAAGACGAATGCCTTATCCGTTATGCCACAAGGGCGATGTGCGAGCGATGCACTAGCGTTCCTTTCAATAGCGCTTTCATTCTAGGTTGCAGTAGAGCACACCATCAAAAGAAATATAGGGGAAAGGAAACGCATATGCTTCGCTTCAAGCAAGAAAACTGTAGCAGAAACGCTTTTTGTGAATGAAAAGAATAACCCACCCTCGGTGGGACTCAAACCCGCAATTCCTGGTTTAGGAGACCGATGCCTTATCCGTAAGGCCACGAGGGTGATGTGCGAGCGATGTACTGGCGTTTCTTTCAATAGCGCTTTTACTCTAGGTTGCAGTAGAACTGACCATCCAAAGGAATATAGGTGAAAAAGAAGTGCATATGTTTTGTTTCAAGCAAGAAAACTGTAGCAGAAACCCTTTGTTAATGAAAAAGAATAACCTACCCGCGGCGGGACTCGAACCCGCAATCCCCGGTTTAGAAGACGAATGCCTTATCCGTTATGCCACAAGGGCGATGTGCGAGCGATGCACTAGCGTTCCTTTCAATAGCGCTTTCATTCTAGGTTGCAGTAGAGCACACCATCAAAAGAAATATAGGGGAAAGGAAACGCATATGCTTCGCTTCAAGCAAGAAAACTGTAGCAGAAACGCTTTTAGTGAATGAAAAAGAATAACCCATCCTCAGCGGGACTCAAACCCGCAATCCCTCGTTTAGGAGACCGATGCCTTATCCGTTAGGCCACGAGGGCGATGTGCGAGCGATGTACTGGCGTTTCTTTCAATAGCGCTTTTACTCTAGGTTGCAGTAGAACTGACCATCCAAAGGAATATAGGTGAAAAAGAAGTGCATATGTTTTGTTTCAAGCAAGAAAACTGTAGCAGAAACCCTTTGTTAATGAAAAAGAATAACCTACCCGCGGCGGGACTCGAACCCGCAATCCCCGGTTTAGAAGATGAATGCCTTATCCGTTATGCCACAAGGGCGATGTGCGAGCGATGCACTAGCGTTCCTTTCAATAGCGCTTTCATTCTAGGTTGCAGTAGAGCACACCATCAAAAGAAATATAGGGGAAAGGAAACGCATATGCTTCGCTTCAAGCAAGAAAACTGTAGCAGAAACGCTTTTTGTGAATGAAAAGAATAACCCACCCTCGGTGGGACTCAAACCCGCAATTCCTGGTTTAGGAGACCGATGCCTTATCCGTAAGGCCACGAGGACGATGTGCGAGCGATGTACTGGCGTTCCTTTCATTAGCGCTTTTACTCTAGGTTGCAGTAGAACTTACCATCGAAAGGAATATAGGTGGAAAAGAAGTGCATATGCTTTGCTTCAAGCAAGAAAACTGTAGCAGAAACCCTTTGTTAATGAAAAAGAATAAACTACTCGCGGCGGCACTCGAACCCGCAAGCCCCGGTTTAGAAGACCAATGCCTTATCTGTTAGGCCACAAGGGCGATGTGCGACGTTGCACTGGCGTTCCTTTCACTAGCGCTTTTACTTTAGGTTGCAGTACAACGCACCATAGAAAGAAATATAGGGGAAAGGAAACGCATATGTTTTGCTTCAAGCAAGGAAACTGTAGCAGAAACGCTTTTTGTGAATGAAAAAGAATCACCCACCCTCGGCGGGACTCGAACGCGCCATCCATGGTTTAGGAGACCGATGCCTTATTCGTTAGGCCACGAGCGCGATGTGCGAGCTTTTTTTTCTTTATTACCGGTTTCGCAGAAGGTACACACATCAATATAAGTCACTGTAAACAGTAACTTAAGAACAGAAGGGATGACAAAACAGTCGCAGAACTATTAGTAATTACAGTGCTAGAATTCCTTCAGGTTCACCAGGGTTCGACCCTGGAGAGCCATTCCGGAAAAAAATCTTGTTGTTTGAGTATATCAATGTACTGAGCAATGCTTTCGCGGAAAAGCATACAGACTGGACGCCTGTCAGGGTCACAGTAGTAACCGGTCATTCTTGCCGGCCATAGACAATGTAGGCCAAGCAGCATTATAAGATCAAAAAGCAGTCCCTCCTCTTTTTCTACTGTTAAAAACCTGATACCCATTGAATGTAAGGGAAGTTCCTTTTTCAGAGTTCTCTGTAAAACATCCCAGAAGTAAAGCCCTTCCCAACAATGCAAAAAAACGTGATCTATTGTCTCCGGCTTTCGGCAGATCAAACAGTTCGAACCCCATGGCATATAAACTCCTCTATCTTCTAAAAAAGTCTTAACCGGTCGTGTTCCGGAGTGCAATTTATATGATTGATTGATTTGTGGTGTTTAACGTCCCAAAACTACCATATGATTATGAGAGACGCCGTAGTGGAGGGCTCCGGAAATTTCGACCACCTGGGGTTCAATAACGTGCACCCAAATCTGAGTACACGGGCCTACAACATTTCCGCCTCGATCGGAAATGCAGCCACCACAGCCGGGATTCGATCCCGCGACCTTCGGGTCAGCAGTCCAGAACCTTAGCCACTAGAGCACCGTGGCGGCGCGAGTGTGATTTAAAAAAAATCAGCCTAATGCTTTCTGCGCTAGGCTGAATTTGCCTTTTCTTAAGACGCTTAAGAACATCATTGCCTTCTCCCCCGCTAATAATTAACCTATACATAGTAACTGGAAAAATCATGTCGCATATGTCTTTACGCAATTTCTTTTGCCCGACTAAAAAAAAGGTATTCATTGGAAAACCGAACTGACAAGAACCGGACACTGTCCGCAACTTCCTTAAAGAAACCTCGCGTAGCTCCCGGCATGCTTGCGGTGCTAACCACAAAGTTAGGCATAACACGACAAAGGCGTAACTGGCATACCGTTCTTAAGAAAGGGTATTGAACATCTCGAAAGAAAATAAAACGATTAATTAGTTGTCACACGAACAGATGCGACAGGCTTAGTCCCCCCTGTTTTACTCTTCGGAACAGATTTGTCCTACTACATTTTTCCCAAGTAGACCCCCATATAAACACAGCAAATATCCTCTGCAGCTTTTGCACATGCACCCGTGGGCAACACAAAACCTGCATCACATACCATAATTTGCTCATTAAAAATATGTTGCATACAATGGCTCTGGCAAACATTGAGAGACAGTTGCCATTCCACTGCGCTGTCTTTTCGCACGTTTCTTTTATTTGTTCAGTTCAGTAATTATTGGTGTCTTTGTAGTGCTGGAAAGGCACGCCTAGATATTTTACTGGAGTATTAAACCAGTGAACGTTAGCATAGGTATCTGGGGTTGATGTCCAGTCGCCGTGCCACAACCCCAGACACTTTCCCGAATGAACCCGACTTCCTGTAATTTCTCCAAAATTTTTAGCAACAGCAACTGTCTCTTGTACACCCTCTTTGGTGGTGCAACACACTGCTATATCATCAGCGTATGCCAAAACCATTACCTCGGAGTCAAGCAGTCTGAAACCACGGATGGTCTCATTTTCTAATATGGTCAAGCATAAGCTCTCTATGTAAAATGCAAACAAGAGTGAACATTTCCGACATCCCTGGCGTACAGAACGTTCCAGCCTAACGGGAGACCCCGGGATCTTGTTAATGATTAGTCGTGTAGTAGAGTTTTTATACGCCAAAACTATGCCCTCTGTAATCACCGATCCGACATTGAAATGTTCAAGTATGGACAATAACACATCTTGCGGGACGCAGTCAAAAGCCTTTTCTAAATCAAGCTGGGGGATTGCAACATGAGAATTAAAAGCATCGCCACTCTCAAGGACACCTCGCATTGTGTGTGTGTTCATCAATATTGAGCGCCCCTTCATGCCACACGTTTGGTGCTCCCCAACCATTCCGGTGATTACGGACTGCATTCTACCTGCCAATACTTTCATGAGTATTTTGTAGTAAATGTTGGTTAGCGAAATGGGCCTATATGATGAAAATAGTTTTAATTTTGCTTTGTCATCCGTCTTAGATATTAGAATAGTGTGCGTCTCGGCAAATGAAGGTGGTAACGCTTTGATTGCGTAGGCTTCCTTGAACACAGCTTGTAACACTGGTGAAACTTCTGTTTTAAAAGCTTTATACCACGTCGCACCGAGACCGTCAGGCCCCGGCGACATCCCAGCGGCGAGACTATCTATTGCATATTCAATTTCAGAAACGGTTATAAGGCCTCTCTAACGCTTCTTTCGTTTTGAGGGATAATTGCGGCATCCGGCTCAAGAAAGTGCCCTTGAACTTCATAACATCTACTAATGCGCCTGCGAAGAGACCCTTGTAATACCGAAAGAAAGCTTCAGCGATAGTGCTGTTAGTATTTAGCAGAATTTCATTTTCCTCTATTTCGTCGATGTGATTACGACGCGCTCGTGATTTCTCCATTGCAAGTGCGCGCTTGGTAGGAGTCTCCCCCATAGCCCACACCTCTGCTCTCGCTCGAATAAGAGCTCCTCTGTAGCATTCCTGCTCTACTAGCTCAATTTGTCGTTTCACCGTTCGAATATCTTCCTTATATGCACCGGGCTCCTTGCTTTCTAATGCTATCAATTTCTTAAGCGTTGTACTGAGTTCCTTTTCTTTAATTCTTTTTTTTGATATTTCAAAGAACTGGATCTCGATATGGCTTTCTTTTTAACGCTTTTCTTCAAAAGTTCTCATTCCTCGCAAACATTACAGGCTCCGATCACTTTAATGTTTTTAATTCCCTCAATCACAAAAGTATTAAAAATGTCATCCCGAAGTAGTTTAGCGTTAAATTTCCATAAACCCCAACTAAATTTGTTTTCTTTTGTTTAAGTCCCACGTTGCATTGTACAAGACAATAGTCAGAAAAAGAGACAGGTAAAACTGCGTAACTATTGCTTTTAGCTAGCGTCTCCCCTGCCATGTATATCCTATCAAGACGTGCGTGACTGGTTCCCTGAAAATGCGTAAATCGAACTTCGCGACCTGCTTCGAGGCACTCCGCAACATCATCCAGGTCAGATTCATTCAGCAAGTCATAGAGCACTTCAACACTTCTGTCTCGCACATGGCGGTTATTAATTCTATCCTTCGCGCTCAATACACAATTGAAATCCCCCAATAAAACAAGCTGTTTTGGTGTCTGTAAATGTTCCTTAATAACAAAAAGAAAGTTTCACGGTCTGCCTCCACGTTCGGCGCATAGACACAAATGACGCGCCATTCAATTTCGCTAGTACTAAAATCACAAGTCACTGTTCTACCAGAGTCACAAGAAAAGTGACTTTCGACAATCAATCCCGAAATCTTTTTAACAAAAAGCACACGACCAACCGAAGTTCCATTTGCGTGACTAACTATGGCATAATATTTACACGTAAACCACAGCATCATGCTCCGGGTCTCTTTCTCTCCTTCCACTTTTGTCTCCTGCACGGCTAACACGTCAATATCTTGGTCAATTAACAGGCGATACACTTGAGCCTGCTTTTTCCTGGAGGCCAAACATCGGACATTTAAGGTTGCAAAGCTCAAGGCCCAGTGACTAGCCACCGTTACTCAATAAAAAAAGAAGGGGATAGGCCCGGAGCACGGTCTTTACCGTGTACGTCTAGCTCCCTGCTAGACGTCTCCGGGGCCATCCGGTGGTCCGGTATCAGTTAGCTGCTGGTCTCTTGGAGTGCCAACCGGTCGGTCCACAGGTACATTGGACCTCGCTCTGAGGCCCGAGCGCCGCCCCGATGTCGCCTTCGCTGGTGGTCCCTCAACTTTGCTCTCGTGAGCAGTGCCCGCAGATTGCTCCAGCGAACGCTTGACCGCCGAGCTCTTGTTGATCCCGCGGGTCATTCCGTGCGCTGTCATGTCGCGTCAACTCGTCGCTTGCGTCGATATGTCCACCATGGCTTTGTGCCTCTTCAGTGGAATTCTCTTGGCTGGTGTCCGCCTTAGCCGTTTCTTTCTCCTCGGGTTCCGACGCTGTATCGTAATCTTCAGGCGAAACCGGCTCAGGTTCAACCAGAGAACTAGCCGCGTCTCCTGCTCTCTTAGCCGCATCTTCCGCCTCAGCGGCGTCCATTGTCTGCTCTTCGATCTCAGCGCACGTTGCAGCGCTCGTAACTGCTGCTTATGACCGGACGCACTGAGCGTCTCGATGTCCAAATCGCCGACAAATTGAACACCGTGACACCCTGCAGTCTCGCCGTACATGACCAGTCCCTTTGCACCGCAAGTATTCATAGGCCTTCCCGGCACCACAATTAGCGCCAATTCCCCTACAACGCGCACTTGGTGCGGAAGGTCCTCTACCGCAACGCCACTCTTTTACTTGAGTGGCATAGTTCTCGTCGTCGACGCTTCATCGCTGACGCCGTCGACTCTTCAGCGCTCTCGATTCACTTCGACAACATTGCCGAAGGCCGCAAACGCCGTCCGCACATCCTCATCGGCGACTCCGTAAAGCAGCCAATGAAGCCGCAGTTTTATCTGCTGGTCCTGGGTATCTACGATGAGACACCGGTGTCCCTTCACCTGAAGTTCCTTGAAGGCCAGCAGTTTCTTCGTCGCGTCTTCTCCGTTCGTTGTAACCACAGCGACGTGATTAATCTAGTACGCTCCGAGTGCTATCATGTCCGTTAGCACTCCAGTGGGGCCCAACGCGCCTCTGAAGTCTTCAAACCTGTAGGGTCTCCCTCGAACGTCTTCGTGCAAAAAAACAGTATTTAGGGCAACGCGTCCTGTTGGTAGATGAGGCAGAATCACTTGGTACTCTTCAGTTAACCTGTTACCACGGCCGTCAAGGGCCGCTGAGGCCGCTCCGACGGAGCCCTGCATCCTGCGTCCATTCACTACCGTGGTCGAAAGCAGAAAGCCAGCGCGATGTGCGAGCGTTGCACTGGCGTTTTTTTCATTAGCGCTTTTACTCTAGGTTGCAGTAGAACACACCATCTAAAGGAATTTAGGGGAAAAGGAAACGCATATGCTTTGCTTCAAGCAAAAAAACTGTAGCAGTAACCCTTTCTGTGAATGAAAAAAAACCTACCCTCGGCGGGACTCGAACCTGCAATCCCCGGTTTAAGAGACAGATGCCTTATCCGTTAGGCCACAAGGGCAATGTGTGAGTGATGCTCTCGCCTTCCTTTCATTAGCGCTTTTACTCTAGGTTACAGTTGAACACACCATCAATAGGAATATAGGAGAAAAGGAAATGTATTTGCTTTGGTTCAAGCAAGAAAACTGTAGCAGAAACCCTTTGTTAATGAAAAAGGATAACCTGCCGACGGCGGGACTCGAACGTGCAATCCCCGGTTTAGAAGACCGATGCCTTATCCGTTAGGCCACGAGGGCGATGTGCGAGCGATGCACTGGCGTTAATTTCATCAGCGCTTTTACTCTAGGTTGCAGTAGAACACACCATCCAAAGGAATTTAGGGTAAAAGGAAACGCATATGCTTTGCTTCAAGCAAGAAAACTTTAGCAGAAACCCTTTCAGTGAATGAAAAAAAATAACATACCCTCAGCGGGACTCTAACGTGCAATCCCCAGTTTAGTATACCAATGCCTTATACGTTAGGCCACGAGGGCGATTTTTTTTCTTTATTACCTGTCTTCGGTACATAACATACAACACAATCAACACTTATGGTAAAACCGCACCATGAACCGCGTACATACGATGACATTGCTGCCAACCAGCATGGCGCTGGTATCGTCAGATTAAAATTCTGGTAACGTGACCATTGGCTCTACTCTTGAGAGCCAGTCGGGTGGTTCCGGTACCGCTTTGTGAATCTCAACAAACTAATGGACGCTCTCTCTGAAGTAAGCTCGAGCCGGCTGTGCAACTTTACCAAATTGATAGCCTGCCATTCTTGAATGCCACAATGAGTGGAAGCCCATGAGCATAATTGCGCCGAATGGCAGCCCATCTTCATCTTGTAGACTAAGGAACCGAATGCCGTGTGGGCTCAACGGGAAATCTTTCTTAGGAGCTCTTTGCAACACATCCCAAAAATAAACTCCTTCCCAACAATGTAAAAACACATGGTGTATGGTTTCTGGGAGCTCACAAATTAGGCAATGCGTGCCCCAGGGCAAATAGCATCCTTTTCCTTCCAAAACTTTTTTCACACGCAATGTACCAGTATGCAACTTGATGATGATGATATATGGTGTTTTTTGGTGCAAGGGCCATTCGATGGCCAAAGAGCGCCAGTTCGTGGGACAAGGAATGTGGACAATGATTGTGATTAGCGGCTGTATAAGGGCCATAAATTTCCTCGCCGTAAGGCGGGTGAGAACATACAAGTAATAAAATCATGACCATGCCGTGCAAGGTGTGTGTGGTGTGAATAGATGACAAAAGTTGGTGACAATAAAAGACGATGGTGGATATGTATGGCATTAGCACAAGTGCCTCACTCGTTCATACCCTTGCGTCCAAGGGCCGTGAAGCAAGTGCTTTCTTGTGTAGCCACCGCATCGAAAATCTCTCTGGAGAGGTCGTGCTACGGAATTCCCGGGTATATGCAATAAATACTATGCATTTCTTTTAAGAACGCTAACAATGATTTATGACTAAAAAGTGGTTCCCTACCGACGAACAATGCAGGGTGTAAAGGTATATGTTGTCGGTAGGGTAATGGAAAGTGTTGTTTCCTTATATTGTCCAATTATTTGCACTGAAATAAAATGTGAAGAACTGTTAGTGCTTCACCACATGTGTCACACAATGGTGGATCGCCACCGGACAAAAGATATGAGTGTTTCGTGTATGTGTGTCCTATCCTGAGTCTCGGCAATGTTACCTGTGTAGGACGCGATTTTGATATTGGTCGCCAATGGCCAAGGTGTAACTTGATAACGTGTAGTTTGTTTTGTATGTGTCTATGCCACTTGCTCTGCCAGTAGTTCTTGAGGTTTCGTATGAGAGACGGCTTAAGATCAAGGTCCGGGATTGATATGGGTGTAGTGGCGGTGCTTTTGTGGACAGATGCAGCGAGCTGATCCGCCCTCACGTTGCCTTGAATCTCACGGTGCCCTGGCACCCAGCACACTACAACATGTTGTTTGAGGGTGTAGAGTGTGCACAAAATGGAGTAAAGGGAGACGAGGACTGGGTTTTTGTGTTTTTTAAGAGTGTGCAGAGCCGTTACCACACTGAGGGAGTCCGTATAAAGTGCTGCTTTTTGTATTTGTCATTGCTTGATGTGTTTAGCCGCCACAAGTATCGCGTAAGCTTTCGCTGTGAAGATACTTGTGCCTGGATGTGGGGGGCCAGCATCCGAAAAAGATGGGCCAACAGCAGCGAAGGACACAGAGGAGTTAGACTTGGAGGCATCTGTAAAGAACTCAGGACGTGTGTATTTGTGTTGAAGTTCCAGGAAGTATGTTCGGATATGGGCAATAGGCGCATGTTTTGTAACTTCTAGAAAAGACACATGGCAGTCTATAGTCTGCCATTGCCACGGTGGCGGGTATGCTACAGAAGCCATTAAACTGTGTTCAAGTGAGACTCCAGTTTCCTCAGGTAGACTCTTCAGGCGAACTTAGAAGGGCTGCCTCATCAAAGGCCTGTTTTGAAACAGAATTGAGCTCGTCAAATCATTAATAGTAGAAAATGAAGGGTGCTTCTTGTCTGCTTTCACCTTAAGGAAATAAACAAAGTACATATAAGTTCTCCGCAGATGAAGCGACCACTCATTTGACTCAACATAAAGGCTTTCTACGGGGCTGGTGCGAAAAGCACCCGTAGAAAGGCGGCTGCCCAAATGGTGCACGGGTTCCAGCATCTTCAAAGCACTTTGAGTCGCAGACTGATAAACAACGGCCCCATAATCTAAGCGGGTGCGAATGAGGCTTCTATATAGGTTCATGAGACATTGCCTGTCACTACCCCTCCTAGTAAGTGACAACACTTTTAAAACATTCATGGCTTTTAAACATTTTGTTTTTAGATACTTGATGCGCGGTACAAAGGTCAACTTGTTGTCCAAGATTAATCCTAAGAACTTATGCTCCGTATCAACAGACAGACGTTGACCGTTCAGTTCAATGTCCGGTTCTGAGTGCATGCCTCTCTTTCGGGAGAACAAGACACACGTGCTTTTTTGTGGGTTCAGTCGGAATCCATTTTCCTCTGCTTATTTGGTGACCTTGTTTAAACCTAACTGAACCTGCCGCTCACACATTGCCAGATTGCAAGATCTAAAGCCAAGCTGGACGTCATCGACATATGTACAAAAAACGTATTGCGAGAAATGGACAAGCGCAAGCAATTCATTTTGATGAGAAAAAGTGTGCAGCTAAGTACAGCATCTTGTGGCATGCCTGTTTCCTGGACAAATGTTTGGGAAAGATTCGTGCCCACTCTTACACGGAATGTCCGATTTGACAGGTAACTTTCGATTATGTGAAAAATTCTTCCGCGCACGCCAAGGTGGGACCGGTCTCTTAGAATTCCTAAACGCCATGCTGTCTCATAAGCCGTTTTAATATCGAGGAATACAGAAAGAAAATATTGTTTATGGATGAAGGCGTCCTTGATATGTGCCTCGATACGAACAAGGTGGTCCGTGGTGGATCTACTTTCTCCAAACCCACACTGAATTTGGTCGAGCAAATTGTTTGTTTCAAGGAAATGTACAAGTCGGCAGTTTATCAATTTTTCGAAGACTTTGCACAAGTAGCTTGTAAGTGCTATAGGCCTATAACTCGAATGTAAAAAAGGGTCCTTGCCCTCTTTCAAAATGGGAATAATAATAGCCTCTTTCCAGGAGGTAGAGTTATTGCCAGAAAACCAGATAGGATTGTACAAAGTAAGGTTTTTTGTGTTTTGATTGGTAGGTTTTTTAACATTTCATACACCACACAGTCAGAACCTGGCGCAGAAGTACTGCAGGAGTTTAGAGACGTTCGCAGCTCAGCTAGACTGAAAGCTTGGTTATATGCCTCGTATCTATTGCATTTGTGTTCGAGTTTCTGCTTTTCTATTCTTGTTCTGTACTTTTGGAAAGTGTCAGTATAGCGGGATGAGCTGGACACCTGTTCGAAGTGTGCACCGAGGAAGTTTGCCTGATCTTCCAAGGTATCACCCTTAGTGTTTACGAGTGGAAGTGTGTGTACTTGTTTTCCTGCTATCCTACCGACCATGTTGCAGACTTTAGCCTCCTGTGTGTATGAATTGATCCCTGACAAAAACTTCTGCCAGCTTTCTCTTCTGGCCTGCCGATGCGTTCTTCTGCCTTGAGAATTTATTTTCATGAAGGTGTCAAGATTTTCGGCTGTCGGTGAGTTCCGGAGCAGCCTCCAAGCTCTGTTTTGCTGTTTGCGTGCGTTTCGGCATTCAGAGTTCCACCATTGCACACGCCGTTTTCCAGGGTGTCCATTTGTTTGTGGGATGCATTTTGTTGCAGCATCAATCAAAAACGCTGTGAAGTAGTAGACAGCAACATCAATGTTCAAAGTACATATGTCATTCCAACCTAGACGAGCGTTGGTATAAAACTGTTCCCAGTCGGCTCTATTAATGAGCCACTTGGGAACACGTGGTGGGCACCCAGTTACTGTAGTTGTGCTCAAAACTACGGGGAAGTGGTCACCTTCGTACAGATTACTGACAACTTTCCACTGGAGTAGAGGCACAAGAGATGGAGATACTATGCTTAGGTCTATGGAGGACTAGGTATTATTAGCGAGATTATAATAGGTTGGTTCTTTTCGATTTAGAAGACACGCGCTCGACGAGAGAAGAAACTGTTCGATCAGTCGACCTCGCGCGTCATACCGTGAGTCACCCCATAGCCTGCTATGCGCATTAAAGTCTCCAAGGAGAAAATAAGGCTCCGGAAGTTCATCAATTAAAAATTGTAAATCACGTTTTTGCAGCTGATAGCTAGGACGAATGTAAATAGTGCAGATTGTGATCAGTTTATCAAAAAGAACCACTCGAACAGCCACTGCTTCAAGGGATGTTTGGAGTTGTAAGTGTGTGCTTGCAATTCCTTGATTCACTATGATGGCAACACCCCGCAGATGATGTCATGGCATCAACACGGTCCTTTCGCAAAATAACGTATTTACGAAGAAAATTTGTGTGATTTGAATTAAGGTGTGTTTCTTGTACACACCGCACTTTTGGTGAGTGTTCGTGTAAGAGTTCTTGGATGTCGTCAAGGTTTCTGAGAAGGCCGCTGACGTTCCATTGTATAATTTGAGTGTTCGTGGTGAATGTAAAATAGTGCTGTGTGTACGAAAAGCGAGTGGCTGTTTAGACAAAGAGTTTGAGTTCACTTAACAGGGCCGTCACCAGGCCCTGTTATCTGCTTTTTGTTTTCTTGGCGCGCTCCAAGGAGCCACGCCGCTCTTTATGTACCAAGGGTACCGACGTATTCATTACCTCCTCGGAGGCACTGGATGCCCGCACGTGCGGGCCGTTAGTTCGAATTTCGGGCCTCGCCTGGTGAGGTAAGGCCTTGAGACCGGAGTAATCTGGAGTCTCCGGTCTCTGTTTGGGAGTAGGCGGTGTAGCCTGGGCTACAGCCGCCTTGGGGGCCGGTGCCACAACCACCGGCTCGGTATGCGCTGGCCGAAGGAGTGGCGAGGGCTGGTGCGGCGGTGCCCCCTGACGCGCCGCATCAGCGTATTTAGGTCCATAGAATGGACTCTTCGCCGTGCTTCCTTAAATGTAATGTTCTCCTTCACCTTCACCGTAATTATTTATTTTTCTTTTTTCCAGTATGTGCAGGAGCGTGAATATGCGGCATGGTTTCCTTCGCAGTTTACACAGTGTGGTGGTTGTTTGCAGTTCTCAGACACGTGGCCTAGGACTCCACATTGTGCACAAGTCTGGCGACCACGTCAGGTTTTTGAGCCATGGCCATGATTTTGGCATTGGAAGCAACGACGAGGGTTTGGTATGTACGGCCTGATAGATGTCTTCGTGTACCCTGTTTGAATAGATTCCGGTAGTTTACTGGATGCAAACGTGAGTGTTAAGTGTTTGGTCGGTGTTTCCTTATTATCTCTTCTGATGATGATTATCTGTACATTAGTGACATTTTGGCTCTTCCACCCCTCCAAAAGTTTAGTCTCAGTCAAGTCAATTAAGTCCATGTCAGATACCACTCCGCGAGTTGTGTTTATTGATCTATGTGGTGTTATGGTTATTGGTAAGCCACCGAAATCTGAAAGACGGTCAAGCTTTTCAAATTGTTCTTTGGCACGAATTTCGAGGAGAAGGTCTCCACTAGCCATTTTGGTTACCTTGATTGCTCTGCCAAGAGTTTCGGTAAGACATCTAGAAGCTAGAAAAGGAGAGACGGTCCTGGCTTGCTTTTCAATTTTTTCACAATGGATAACACGAAAGTGAGGAGATGTTTCTTTTGGCTGATTGAAAAAATTTATATCATCGGTGAGTACCCGCTTTAGGCCAGTAAGATCAGACAGTAGGGGGAATGCTCTATGCATGTCTGTCTTATTTTTGTTCAGCAGCGTTGGCGGCCACCCACCACGGAGCCCAACGAGGGGACGCTACAAGGTTGCGAATGCTGAAAGCTGCAGACGCCAGCCGTACAACGCCACTATAACCCAATGCGCCTAGACAAAGGTAGGCTATTTGCACAGGGTTAACCCTTGCCGCCAGGAAAATGGGAAGTAAACAAAGGAGAGTAGAAGACAGGACAGATAGATAGTGAGAGATAAAGAAGAAGATGTAGGCAGAGAGAGGTAGGAAAAGGCGACTGCCGATTTCCCTTGGGTTGGAATCGAACCCGCAATCCCCGGTTTGGGAGACCGATGCCTTATCTGTTAGGCCACGCGGGCGATGTGCGAGCGATGCTCTGGCCTTCCTTTTATTAGCGCTTTTACTCCAGGTTACAGTAGAACACAACATCAAAAGAAATATAGGGGAAAAGAAGCGCATATGTTTTGCTTCAAGCAAGAAAACTGTAATAGAAACCCTTGGTAATGAAACAGAATAACCCACCTTTGGCGGGACTCGAACCTGCAATCCCCGGTTTAGGAGACCGATGCCTTATTCGTTTGGCCACGAGGGCTTTTTTTTTCTTTATTGCCTGCTTCGCAAACAATACAAATCAATATAAGAATACAGTGCAGTGTCAGGTGTAAAAGTGGTGTCACATGGGGGTTAAAAAGGACAATGCTTTGTGCCCACCAGCTTATCTAAACATGGCAACCACTCAGGCTTATCTTGTGCCTCGTATGCAGTCATCAAATACTGTACACTTTCTCTGAAGTACTCTCGAGCGGGCCGGGGATTCACGTCTGCGTTTGGCTCTGCCATCCGTGTTCGCCACACACTGTGAAGAACCAATACCATGAACATATCGTAGGGCACACCACCTACATTTATGACTGGAAAAAAGCGGATGCGATACTGTGTAACTGGTAGGTCTTTCTTCAGGGTCCTTTGAAGGATGTCTCAGAGAAAGACTGCATCAGTACAGTCTAGAAAGATGTGGTCAATTGTCTCAAGTTTTCTGCAGATAATGCAATCAACTGATGGGACGAATATTTCTTTTTCTCGGAGCCATGAATTGGTAGGGAGTGTGCCGCTGGGAAGTTTGAAAAAGAATGTCTTCATTGATGGTCTAATTGGCATCTTCTTCACTCTTTTCAAGACGTCATCCCCGGGTCCATCAGGGTACAATGTTCTATACAGAGGCTCTGGCAGCATGGTTTCTACAAGGTCCTTGTACAGTCTCTTTCGCGAAACCCCAGATCTAAAATCGCATTCTAAATATTTACAAAGCCGCAATCACTTCTTTCATGTACCCCTTAGGTCTTTTTTTCACCCCTTTTACTGTGGTTACAATAAAATCAGGCAAAAAATGAGAAAGCCGCACATGTATCAACGTTTTCAAAAAACGATCATCTTGATCTCTCAAAAAAACAAGCCTATCTGCCTCAGGAACAAGTGTACAAGACAAAGCCCCCCACTTTTTCACAGAACAGAACAGATTTGTTCGGCTTCTCCTTCCCCACGTGGACGCCCAGGTAATTACTGCGATCACTCTGTGTAGCTTTTGTACAGCAACACGTGACATGAATAGCACTTGTAAAACATACCATACTCGTGAAATAAGAAATATGTTGCTCACTGTTGACCTCGTAAACATTGAGAAATCGCGCCCACCCCACGTTTTTGTCTTGTCCGTTAGTTGCTCTGTCTCTTGTTTCCAATATTCTGTTGTGTCTCTGTAGAGTTGGAGAGGTACCCCTAAGTACTTGTCAGGTATAACCTTCCATGTAATGCTTTCAAATATTGATGTTGTGCTCTGCCAATTTCCGAACCATATTCCAACACATTTACTCCAGTTGACTCTACTATCAGTGCAAGCACAGAAGAATTTCAACTCGTTTAGTGCTTCTCTGATACTCTCCCGATCTTCACAGAACACAGCAATATCGTCGACGTAACTAAGTATTTAAACCTCTGCAGACATCAAATGAAACCCCCGCACCTGATCATTGTGTATCACTTTCTGGCATAGAGGTTCTAAATAGATAGCAAAAAGCAGTGCCGATGCAGGGCATTCTTGTTTTACACTCGATAAGACTTGTATATTATCACTAAGCTGTTTGTTTAATACAATTCTCGTAGTGCATTCAGTGTACGCCATTCGGACTCCTTCCAACACCACAGACCCTATATTGACATAGTCAAGAATGCTGAAAAGTATGTCATGGTTCACGTGGTTAAATGCCTTCTCGAGATCGATTTGTAGCATAGCTACTTTACAGTCAAACTCATCGCAGCATTCTAACATATTTCGGGCAATATGCATGTTCGTCATATTTGTTCTGCCTTTTATGCCACAAGTCTGATGTGGTCCGACTATTTCTGTATTCGCTGTTTGGATTCGCCTGGCCAAAACACCCATGAATATTTTGTAGTCAACATTCGCTAGGGTTATTGGTCTGTAGGATGTGACGGACAGCCGTTTCCTGGGATCTTTAGTTTTTGGGATTAACACGATGTGTGTTCTCTGAAAAGATATTGGTAACTCTTTCCTTTCGTATGCCTCATCTAACACATTCCACAAAGCTTCTGCCACAATATTTTTGAATTTCTTATAGAATACTACACCTAGTCCATCTGGACCGGGTGTTTTACCGTTTTTCATTTTTTCAATGGTGATTACGATTTCTCTGACCGAAATCTGTGCTTCTAATTTCTCTTTTACGTCATCCTCAAGCTTCGACATTAGTGACAAGAAACGCCGACTATACGTACTCGTGCCCGCTCTGACGCCCCACAACAGCTCTTGGAAATATTCCACAAACGCGTGCTCAATCTCGGTTTTATCTGTGGTGACTTTATTTTTGTGTTCTTTCGCCCTTATCTTGTTTCTTGTCGCATAGCTCTTTTCATCTGTGACGGCACGTTTTGTGGGAACCTCGCCACACCATAATCTTTCTGCGTGTGCGCGTACCATTGCTCCTCTGTACTTTTCCGTATCTACGGCTTCTATTTCTTGTTTCACTCTTCTTATTTCTTTACTGCGCACTCCTGGTTGCGCACATTCTCGACATAACAAAAAATCAAGCTCGCATTGCAATTGTCTTTCTTTTTTCAGGTTAGTGCGTTTCATTGAAACTGACCTTCGAATTGCTTCTATTTTTACTTTTTCCTTGAAGCAATCCCATGTGTAAATTGAACTACTTGCGTTACCTTTCGCCACTTCTTTTAATTCTTTTTCAGCGTTTTCTACAAACGTCTCATCCTGAAGTAGCTTTTTATTTAGCTTCCAGGGTCCCCAATTGAATTTGGGCTTTTCTTTTTTAATAATGGTGAACATTACTAGACTATGGTCACTAAATGAAACATTCTTCACAGCGTAGCCCTGGCACATAGGAAGCAGGGACGTATACACGTATGCTCTGTCAAGTCTAGCTTGACTGTTGAGCTGGTAATGCGTATAGTAAGTACCCTGCGCCAGTACATATCCCACGTCATCCAAGTTTCGCTCACGCGCCATTGAATCCAATACCAAGGCACTATAATCACGTACAAGTGTTTTACATGCCCTGTCTTCGGCATTACACGCACAGTTGAAATCGCCTAGAAGTATAACTGCCTTCTCGCATGATAGATACATATCAAGACTTTCAAAGAATATTTTCCTATCTTGTTCTCTATTTGGCGCATATACGCACACAACGCGCCAACTCATGCCGGAAAGAAGAAAATCACATGCAATTATACGCCCTTTATTATCACTGTTTACACTTTTTTCGACAATGTCAATTGTGTTCCTTATAAAGAGAAGACATCCGCCTAAAGTACCTACAGAATGACTCACACATATATTGTATCTGGAGAGGAAGTTCAAAAAAATGGTGTCCATCTGCTGTTCAGATTCAATTTTTGTTTCCTGCACAGCGGCGATATCAACGTCATTTTCAAGAAACAAACGACGTAACTGATACTGTGGCCTCTTCGAGCGTAAACCTCTAACGTTAAAAGTTGCGACGCGTAAGGCTGATTCTATATTGAAACCCATGATTTTTGTTTAGGGTGGGAGTCCAAAACACTGTGTTTACTTTAGGTGAACGTTTCTAAAAAACGGCTTTAGTTTTACTGAAGATTGTGTGGCAATCGTTCCAGGTTTTACCGAGGCATGGTGTGTGTAAACTCCGCTCACTTACGCGTTACTTTCCATCCGGAAAAAAGCACAAAAAACTCAAGTCCTACGAAGCTTTTGCGAAGGCTGTCTGGCCTCCGCCCGTAGTTTAGTCTGCAAGTTCGGCCGTGGCTTCAACGTTGGTCGCCTCATTCCTGTGGTTTTTGCTGGTGATTCTTCTCGACCAACGTCTGCGGAGGTACTGAAGTCTTCACCAACAATGTCTCTTGGTCGCTTTTCAGCTAGTCCACTGCCTGCGCTGTCGCTGATTTCCATGTCCTCTTGCAGTGTGTCTGCGTCACTGGGAGCCTTCACAGTCGGCAGGTGCTGTTCTGGCTTGTCTGTCGTTATCGGTTTCTCTGGCTCTGGTTCGGATGCCTTGTTCTCGACCTTTCCATTGTCCATCCTACTAGGCCTGCTCAGTTTCACCAATTCTGGGGTCACCTGTTCCTTCCACGCAGTCGTGCTCACTGCCTCTTCAGCTTCATGCTCGTTCATAAACAGCTCTGCGTGGTCGTTGCCACTCGGAGGTCCAGGCCGATGCCTTATCCGTTAGGCCACGAGGGCGATCTGCGAGCGATGCACTGGCGTACCTTTAATTAGCGCTTTTACTCTAGGTTGCAGTAGAACTCATCATCGAAAGGAATATAGGCGAAAAGAAGCGCCTATGCTTTGCTTCAAACAAGAAAACTGTAGCAGAAACCCTTTGTTGATGAAAAAGAATATCCCACCTTTGGCGGGACTCAAACCCGCTATCCTCGGTTTAGGAGACCGATGCCTTATCCGTTAGGCCACGAGGGCGATGTGCGAGCGATGCACTGGCGTTCCTTTCATTAGCGCTTTAACTTTAGGTTACAGCAGAACACACCATCGAAAGGTAAATAGGAGAAAGGGAAATGCACATGATTCGGTTCAAGCAAGAAAACTGTAGCAGAAACCCTTTGTCAATGAAAAAGGATAAGCCACCCTCAGCGGGACTCGAACCCGCAATTCCTTGTTTAGAAGAGCAATGCATTATTCGTTAGGCCACGAGTCCGATGTGCGAGCGATGCACCAGCGTTCTTTTCATTAGCGCGTTTACTCTAGGTTACAGTAAAACACACCATCGAAAGGAATATACGAGAAAAGGAGCGCATATGTTTTGCTTCAAACAAGAAAACTGTAGCAGAAACCCTTTGTTAATGAAAAAGAACAACCCACCCTTGGCGAGACTCGAACCCGCAATCCCCGTTTTAGGAGACCGACGCCTTATCCGTCAAGCCACGAGAGCGATGTGCGAGCGATGCACTGGCGTTCCTTTCATTAGCGCTTTTACTCTAGGTGGCCGTAAAACTCATCATCGAAAGGAATATAGAAGAAAAGAAGTGCATATGCTTTGGTTAAAGCAAGAAAACTGTAGCAGAAACCGTTTGTTATTGAAAAAGGATAACCTGCCCTCGGCGGGACTCGAACCCGCAATCCCTGGTTTAGAAGACCGATGCCTTATCCGTTAGGCCACCAGGGCGATGTGCGAGCGATGCACTAGCGTTCTTTTCATTAGCGCGTTTACTCTAGGTTACAGTAAAACATACCATCGAAAGGAATATAAGGGAAAAGGAAACGCATAAGCTTTGTTTCAAGCAAAAAAACTGTAGCAGAAACCATTTGTTAATGAAAAAGAATATCCCACGTTTGGTGGGACTCGACCTCACAATCCCCGGTTTAGGAGACCGATGCATTATCCGTTAGGCCAAGAGGGCGATGTGCGAGCGAAGCAATGGCGTCCCTTTCATTAGCGCACTTTACTTTAGGTTACAAAAAAACACACCATCGAAAAGAATATAGGAGAAAGGAAAATGCATATGCTTTGGTTTAAGCAAGAAAACTGTTGCAGAAACCTTTTGGTAATGAAAAAGGATATCCCACCTTTGGCGGGACTCGAACTCGCCATCCTCTGTTTAGGAGACCGATGCCTTATCCGTTAGGCCAAGAGGTTAATGTGCGAGGGGGCACTCACTGGCGTTCCTTTCATTAGCGCTTTTACTTTAGGTTGCAGTAGAACACAACATCGAAACAAATATAGGGGAAAATGAAATGCATATGCTTTGCTTGAAGCAAAAAACTGTAGCACAAACCCTTTGTTAACGAAAAAGAATAACCCACCCTCGGCGGGACTCGAGCCCGCAATTTCCCTTTCAGGACACCGATGCGTTATACATTAGGCCACGAGGGCGATGTGCGAGTGATGCACTGGCGTTCTTTTTATTACCGCGTTTACTCTAGGTTACAACCGAACACAACATCGGAAGGAATATAGAGGAAAAGGAAACGCTTATCCTTTGGTTCAAGCAAGAAAACTGTAGCAGAAACCCTTTTCTGCTAATGAAAAAAATAACCTACCCTCGGCGGGATTCGAACCCGCAATCCCCGGTTTAGGAGACCGATGCCTTATCCGTTAGGCCACGAAGGCGATGTGCGAACGATGCATTAGCGTTCTTTCATTAGCGCTTTTACTCTAGGTTACAGTAGAGCACAGCATCGAAAGGAATATAGGGGAAAAGAAGCGCATATGCTTTCCTTCAAGCAAGAAAACTGTAGCAGAAGCCCTTGGTAATGAAAAAGAATAGCCCACCCTCGGCGGGACTCGAACCCGCAATCCCCGGTTTAGAAGACCGATACCTTATTCGTTAGGCCACGAGGGAAATGTGCGAGTGATGCAATGGCGTTCCTTTCTTTAGTGCA
>WOVY01006639.1:0-115868 GCA_013436015.1 Rhipicephalus annulatus
TAACTTTTGAGCCTCCTCGAGTTCCCGAAGTCTTCCGTGGAGAAGCGTATGAGCATGTCGAAGACTGGCTCGACCAATTCATACGGACCGATGTGGTAAATTGCTGGAGCGCACAAAAAGAAACTTGGCCGGGCCTATTTCACAATGAA
Organism: Rhipicephalus annulatus; assembly: GCA_013436015.1. Taxonomy (NCBI): domain Eukaryota; kingdom Metazoa; phylum Arthropoda; class Arachnida; order Ixodida; family Ixodidae; genus Rhipicephalus; species Rhipicephalus annulatus. The sequence continues at coordinate 150 of WOVY01006639.1, forward strand.
AAATAGCGCTCACACATGGTACGAGAATGGAGAGCCTGCTTTCGAAACCTGAGAAAATTTCCGCCAAAAGCTTCTCGAGACGTTCCTGAGTGTGGACCGACGTAATCTCGCACAACAGATGATTGAAGCTCGCGTGCAAAAGCCGAACGAAAGCGTTGCCATGTTCACCGAGGATATGACTCTTGTATTTTGCCGCGCGGACCCTGACATGCCCGAGGTAAGGAAAGTTCGTCCCCCAGATGCGGAAAAGTAAGGAACCACTTTTCGCCGGTTTTGTACGAAATCCACCAACAACAGTGGATAAATATAATAAAGAGGCTACTGTCATCGAGCGGGGCACTCCGGCAAAGATGCCGCCATTTTGACCACCTGTCCGACCAAACGCCTGTTGGTGTCGCCGCTCAAAACGCTGCCGTTTCCGAAAGCTCTCTACGGCAAATGATTACGCAAATCCCGCGGGAAGAGCTTCGGGTCCTCGGCCTTCCGTCTACCGAGCCTCCAGTTGCTTCTGTTGCGGAAATCGTGTGCCACGAACTACGGCAAGCTTGCAAGGATCATTGTCGCTACCAAATACTTGTCCCGCTACGCAGAAACTGAAGCCATGCAGAGGGCCTAAGCAGCAGAAGTGGCTCACTTCTTCATAAAAAACGTCCCCCTTCGGCACTGTGCTCCAACCGTTCTCATCACAAATAGAGGAACTGCGTTCATGGCAGAACTTTTGGAGTCGGTTCTTAGGTTCCGCGGTACAGCTACCGGGGAACAACGGCGTACCATCCACAAACAAACTGACTTACACAGCGCCTTATTAAGACCCGGGCAGACATGCTCTGCATGTATGTCGACACAGAACACAAGAACTGCAATGAGATCTTGCCTTATGTGACCTTCACCTATAATACCGCCCAGCAGGAAACTACCGGAATGACGCCACTTAGTTTAATACACGGGCACGAAGTCACTACTACGTTGAACGCTTTGCTGCCGCACGAGTGTGACGACACTCATGCTGACGACGAAGAATTTGGTCAGCGCGCCGAAGAAGGCTGACAGCTAGTCCACGTGCGTATTTGTCACTAGCAACAGAAAGATGCGAAACGGTACGACCTGCGAGATAATTTGGTAACCTACACACCAGGCGACAAGGTGTGGGTTTGGATCCCAATACGTCGACGCGGACTTTCAAAGAAGCTATTACGACAATAGTTCGGCCCATATCAAGTCACCCCGACGATTGAACAACATCAACTACGAAGTTATTCCTGACGGCGATTGCAGTTCCAGTAGCCGAAACCGCTCACTCGAGATCGTGCATTTCATCCGGATGAAACCCTACTTGTCCAGCTAACTCTCGCTTCTCCTGTGAATAACAGTGAATATGTGCGTTTTCATAAGTAGAGTGCCTTGGCTGCGCATCGGGTCGATGCCATTTTCGGAGGGAGGCAAATGTCACTTGCGTCCTGCGAAAAACACGAAGGTGACAGTGCATACCCGCATGTGCACGCTTTTATGCAGAACGCAAGAACGAGAAAGACGAGGAACTTTCTGGCGCGCGGTAAATAAAAACACCGACCCGCTGCTGTTTTCTCAGCTTCTTCAAATACGACCTCTATATTCAAGTTGCGACAATACGACGAGCCCCTGGATGCGCTTTAAATGTAAAGCATTTCTTATCTATCTATCTATCTATCTATCTATCTATCTATCTATCTATCTATCTATCTATCTATCTATCTAGCCGCCTACGACATTTAGTTGTCTTGGCCGTTTCGATAATTGTATCAATGCCAAACATCGTATGGCATAACATGACTGTATAAAGAACATATTTGAGTGGTCACAACATAAAAATCAAGATATGAATGTGATGAATGTCATGATTAACCTTTCATGGCCTTGCTGTTCTTGTGGTGGTTTCGATCACATGGCATGTTGCAAAACTGATGTGGTATGATATTATTGCATGGCGAACAGAAGTAACAGACCCTAACATGAAAATCATGGCATGCGTGCCTTGTAACAACATGACCACATGACACGCTCATGGTGCGCTCGTGGCCGTTTTGCTAGCGTCACATATACCAAATTTGGTATTGCAGTACGTGAAGGGATGACGAACGTATGCGACTGGTGCAAAAATGATAATCATGAGATACGTGTCATGTAACAACATGACTAGATGCCACGCTCTTGAAGCACTGGCAGCCATTTCACTAGCTTCACTCATACCAAATTTCGCATTACAGGACGTGAATAGATGACGAAGGTATGATACTGGTGCAAACATGATCAACATGAGATGCGTGTTTTGTAACAACATGACTACATACTACACTGATGTTGCGCTCGCGGCCGTTTCGCTAGCTTTACTTATGCCAAGTTTGGTATTACGTGACGCCAATAAATGACGAAGGTATGTGATTAGAGCAAACATGATAATCAAGACGTGCGTGTCATGTGAGCACGTGACTACACTCCACAGTCAAGGCCCCCATATATTTCGACGTGACGCAGTGCGCGTGCTTACTGGCGTTCATTGCGTCACGTCACGCGGACGTTGCCACGCCAGGCGCCGGTTCTGTCATATACCCAGAGGTGCGCACCGCACTGCGTTGCTTTGACGCATGCGCGTTTCAGCGCGTCCGGCGTCCCTCCATCGCGAAAAGAGTGAGACACAGTGTTGTCTGGGTAGCAACATCGTCCCGAAATGCAGCATGTCACATTTTGCGCCGGTTGCCGTCAGGCCGCGCTGATGGACGCTGGTCGCGCCTGGCTTCAGACAATAGAGCGTTCGCGTTTCGCTAAGGTAGCGTCGCCGTGCCCAGACTGCGCGCGCGTCAACGATGCATCGGAGTATATTGGGCCCTTATTGCTGCGCTCGCGGCCGTTTCGCTAGCTCTACATACACCAAATTTGTTGTTACGTGACATCAATGAATGACAAAATATATGACTGGTGCAAACATGATAATCCTGACACGCGTGTGATGTAAGAACATGACAACATACCACGATCACAGTTTGCGCAGTGCCGTTTCACTAGCTCCACATGTACTAAATTTCGTATCACGTGACGTGAATAGATGACGAAGGTAAACAACACATCCAAACATGATTATCATGACACGGAAGTTATGTACGACATCATTCACCTGCACCTCGGAACGTTGTGTTCATTTCAAAGTGACATATAAACAATTCTCAATCGTGCTTTGCATATCAGTGATTTCCGCTGTACTTTGGATCTGTCAATTTTATTTTCGTATGGAAAAAAAAATTGATGCCAGAACAGTCTGTCCTTTTGCACTTTTCTTCGGGACCTTTAGACGAAAAAAAAGGTCACTCTAGATTTTGAAGCTGTGGGGGTATATAAAACTAGTCTCAAGCAGCTACCAAATTTTCAAGTGTCTGTTTGTGTGGGCAATAACACCGAAAAATCACACCGCGAAGCGTTCTGGCAAGCCGTTTCGGCTGATTATCGGTGAGCTTTTTAATTTGTTGTAAATGCTATGCGCCATTCATTAGGAAGTATTCGCGTGACATAATCCGCAAGGGGTGCTACGAGATGGCCATATCTGTGCTTGCTTAAGTATGTACCTGATTTAAAGGTGGTCAAATTTCTTTTGTTAAACGTTAGGACATGCATTTATTACGAAAATTGCTTGTGTAGTTTGGGCATATATTTGGATGGGTTGGTATGTGGGGTTTAACGTCCCAAAACCACTATATGATTATGAGAGACGCCGTAGTGGAGGGCTCCGGAAATTTCGACCACCTGGGGTTCATTAGCGTGCACCCAAATCTGAGCACATGGGCCTACAACATTTCCACCTCCATCGGAAATGCAGCCGCCACAGCCAGGATTTGAACCCGCGACCTGCGGGTCAGCAGCCGAGTTCCTTAGCCACTAGACCACCGCGACGGGGCGTTTTTATTCAGAACCTAATTAAAGAGCTTCAACCCTTACGTTGAACAGGAGCAGTGCATTGCGATCTCTGCTAAGTGGGACTAGAACAAACCAGGATGAGCACCATTAGTTATTCCACTTTAGATATCTTGTCAGGAAAGCATTCTTTCTCAGAAACAAGTATCCCCTCATGACGTAAAGCACCGCGAAGGATTTGTCAGCTTTGCACATGGTGTCGTGTATATAATTCCGTTGAACTTCGGTGATGGCTCCGTGGGTCAAATCATGCGTGTGAATATTTTCTGCAATGTCATCAATAATGTTTGAAACGTACGAAATATATCAAGACGTGTACTGTGGCGCACTTGGTTGGGACTCGCATGTTGCACTAAGCTTAGGTGACTTTCTCCCATGTGTGCATTACTTACAGGCAACCTCACCAATGCGGAAGTGGCTTGCTTGCACGGCTCGTGAATAATACACATGCATAAGCAAGAGGGGGGACATTTCAGAAAGATACCGCCTCCAACGGTGAGGGTCTTCATGCATTGAGCATTTAGCAGTCCTTCTTATGTTGTTTCTTATTTTTGCTCTTCACCAATATTCTGCTTGTGAAAAAGAATCTTTATTATGGTCCTCGGCCCATCAAAGTCCATAGGGGAACAATGTGGCTCACGGGATCATCCCAAAGGCCCACTTTCCGGTCGATAGCCACTGTCTCACTGCCTCCGCTCGATAAACCGCTCTCTGTGGGAGACGAGCTGAAGTCATTACAGGAAATCCCCTCGCATTTTTATTGCCATTTTACGATCTTGCCACAGGAAGCTAAACACCTCTACAAAAGACAGGCAATTGTGACAATTTTGCAACCTCGGGTGTTTTTAAGCTCTGAAATTTACAGTAATTGGCACCCGTAAATGTGTAATCTACGATGCGCCAACTGAAACATTAAAGCAGTTGTAGCACGCGTAGTCTGAACTTGGTCATCCGACAGCAATCGGAAAAGAAAATTACAGTCGTGGGAGACCTTATTACTCAGCCGCAGTGCCGAACAATAACGTAAAGAAGTTTGCCTTGTTCTGACTGTCACCGAGTAACAACGGATCCCCGCTGATGGGTTGTTGGATGAATAGGGACTGAGGTTAATGTCTCTCCGCTGTCACTCTCAAAGGGTGTAAGTAAATGCTTTTTCGCTCTCGCGCTGCGAGATGGCGTTAAGCACTCGTCTTCATCGTCTTTATGTCTCTCACATTGCTTCACAATGTGCCCAAACCACCAAACCACTTTTAACCGTCTGAAAAGCTCAGTTTACCTCATGCCTTCGGTTTTGTGCTGCGTCACGCCTTATAACTTATTTCAACTTATTGCTTTGCTTCTTCCCTGTATTGCATGAAGCAAGCACTCGAAACGAACCCTGTTGAGACTCAGGTGAAGTCGCCATTTCTTATGTTTTCCATGGTGAAATAATTCTACATAAGCCACCCCCAACGGTAGCGCACTCGGCACGCAATAAGTTGGGTACGGAAATCCTTTTGTATATGAACTACAATTGTCTCTAAATTCAGCATTAGCCTGCACCTTCATCGCTATATTCTTAGTGCAGCTCACCACACCTAGTTCTGTTCTGTTCTGTTCTGTTTTGTTTTAACTGTTTTGCTGTGGAGAGGTTGAGGTGCCTATTGCCTCGGCTACTCCATATCACAAAGTTCTGCAGCGAAAAATAAAATAATAATACAGAACGGTACCCAAAAATTAACAATACGGAAAAGAAAAAAAAAACTTCATAGCACACTGAAACCAGTTCAAATATCATGCCAATACACAGTTTTCTTCGCGCAGTTCACACAGTCATAAACTACTTACACGCACAGCTTACTAACCTAATGTCAGTATATACATGACCACAATTTATATAATACCCATCTCTGGCTGTCAGTCATAGGCGCTTGTCCAGTCCGGTCTCCACTGAAAAGTCTGTCAGGAAGATTATTGCCTTTTTCTGGAGATGCATCTCAGGCCATGGTCCAAGTAGTTTCTTTATTGTGAGGGGCCATCTGTCCAAACTTGCTAATTTGTTCTTTAACTTTTCTCTTTCATTAGCGTATTTAACGCACTCCGAAAGAATATGGCGAACATTTTCTTCTGCATGACCACAATAGCATTCTGGTGAGTTGGGTCGATGTATCTTGTGCAGGAAGCTGTTGTGTATGCTACTTCCAATCTAAGTCGGTGAATCAATGTCTCTAGGTGTCATGGAAGGTCTGTCGCTATGGAAATTTTCTGTGTGGATCAACTCCATAAAGGCATATGAAAAAAAAGAAAAAAATAGTGACAAAAGCTATATACACGAACGACAATCCATAAAGTGTTCATTTGGAAAGTCCAGGTTGTCAACGTTGATGGGCCATCGGTAAGCAGCGGTCTCTGGCGGACGACACTGGGAATGGCGCAGCGGTCGAGGGTGGCCAGGCAGGCGCGCTGTTGGAAGGAGCGGGCGAGGGTCGTGATGAAGGGACACCCTTGTCGACAGCGAGCACCAACAACAAGGGGAAAAATGTCCAAGGGCCGAGAACACACACGGGCCGCCCCGGCGCGGCCGATTGTCGCGCGCCCTCGGACACTGATGCTCAAAAAATGAACTGCAGCATGAGCGCAGCACGGCCAGTCCAGAGGGTATCAGCGTTACTTCCACGTTGGAGCTGGTGGGAACGACGACAGGGAGTGCGGTCAACCCTGGCAGTGCGCCCACTGTGCCGGTACCGTCGCTTCCGGTGGCACATCACCGGCCGCGGCGGCCCGCCTGGTCGGCCGAGCAGGGTGCAGATAAGTTTGAAACGGTGCGCTCTGGACCGACGAAGTGCGACATGGTTTATAGTGACAACGAGCCGGCCCAGAGGGCACTGACAGACCGCTTTCCCCGATCTCTGACAACGCGCGACGCGTGGGCGTACGCCGATGAGTCGTCGCGCTGTTCGAGCCAAAGCCGACGTCCGGTGATGCGAGACCGAGCTGCGGGCATGCGGCGTCACAGCCGTCATGGGCCGTCGACGGCGCCGAAACGCTCAGGCACGCGCACGCAGTCGCAGGCGGATGGCCCAACTGCGCGTCCGTTGGGGCACGCACGGTGTGCTCCACCCGCGGTGAGCCAGGCGTGCGGCCCTCGGGACCCCCTGACATCGCCACAGCATCACGCACGTCCAGCCGTGCATGCCCAGGGGCCCGAACCCCCGCAGGACACATCGAGGATGATGTCAGTAGGCGCCGGCAGTCCACGAGGCCCTGAGCAGCAGGCACCGGTGTGCAGGGGAAACTGATGGCGTGGAGTGTCACAGCGGGCTCTGGGTCCACAGTGCGAGTGGTGCCGTGGACCTCCACAGGCGCCGGGACAGGCGGGGAGTCTGCAGGAAGGTCAGCTGACCCAGCCGAGGTCGTCATGGAGTCTGGTGGGGCCACGGTGTCACGTGCCGTCGCTTTCGTTGAAAACGTGCAGGTGGCAGGTAGGTGGGATGAAGCTCCGCACGGGGGCTCTGAGGGAATGTACCTCTCGGAGGGAAGGTCAGTCGCAGTGGGGGAGTCTTCTACCTCGCGGTCGTGATCAGGTGCAGGAGTGGATGTTTCTGCGACCAGATCAGGTGTAGAAGTAGTCGAAGCCGGGGTACCGAGGTAGCGGTCAATGGAGGGCTGCGGACCGGTTCATACCTTGCTCTGCGACGCCTGGGAAACCTGCCTGGTGCGGGTAAACGGAAGCGGACGGTATGTGTTGCCGGTGCGGGTGAGCACCGCAGTGCAGAGGGCATCGTAAGGCTGCGGGCTGGTGCTTGAAGTGGCAGCGAGATGGCGCAACTCTACCGGAAGGGCGTCGAGAAGAATGACGTGCATCAGCAGCTGGTCCGTGATGCCATTCACCGCAAGAACGGCGTCGAGCTGCATGAACCATACCTTGGGGTAGGTCAATTGGAACGGCGGCACTGGCAGGCAGAGTTGCGGGAACATGGCCGCGGGCCGCTCGGCGAAGGGCGTGTTCTCCGGGTAACCAATGTAGCGGCGAGAGAAGAGAGACGTGAGATGACGTCGAAGGCGGCCGATGGGGCCGTGCTCGTTCTAATTCTCGCGCAGCTCGAGCTAGCATTAGCTGCGCGAGAGGCACGGCGCAGTGATCAAGAATTGATTACGATGATGATGGCACTGCAATGTCTTGCCACCATAAAATTCCTTCATTGATCATTTTTTCCATCGCTTTTGAAAAAGAACTTGTCAAACTAACCGGCCTAAACGAGTCCAACTGCATAGGGCTCTTCCCTGGCTTTAGCAACGGTACTACTTTTGATATCTTCCAACTTTCCGGAACTTTTTCGTCTTGCCAACTTTTATTATAGATGTCCAACAAGTGTAATTTTCTTTTTTTGCACAAATTAGCAAGAGCAGCGTATGTAACTCCATCTGTTTCTGGTGAACTTGTTCGTTTTACTGAAGACAGCACATATTGGAACTCCTCTGTTGTGAAGCTGTCATCTAGATCTGATGAACTGATCACAGACAACTTTGTTACAACCGCCGAAGCTGATTCTGCTGAGGATTTATATTCGCTAGTTTGGGCGGTTTCTCGATGTCTCAGTATAAGATCGCAAAATTCTTCGGCAATCCCACGTTCGTTCCCTCCTCGAGACAGCGCTGGAGCCTGTAGTGGTCTCCAGTGGACTACTGGCTGTCGGAGGGTGCGTACCATGTTCCACAGTTGAGGCGCCGAGGTAAATGAAGAAAGTGAGGCACATACACCTTGCCACCTTTTGGTTGAAAGCTTCTTCAGTTGGTTATGCATTGCAGAATGTACTTTCTGTGCAACCTTGAAACCTTCTAAATTACCCGACCTGGGATATCTTCTTTCAGATCGGCGTCGTATTGCCCGAAGCCTCTTATACTCAGCGTCAACACCCGAATACCCATCTGGAATGGGTAGTGCACGAGTTGCTTTTGTTAGAAAACTTTTTATCTTCGATGCATACGTTCTTACGTCGGAACAAGGTTCAAGATTTTGTCTCTGTAGTTCTCGAAATATTGCCCAATTTGTAATTCTTGTTGTGCGGTTATTTCTCGTTTTCTTCAACATTGGGTGATATATAAATACTGGCATGTGGTCACTTCCTCTTGCATCAGCGTCTGCAGTCCAGTCTGCTCCAGCCGCTAATTCAGAGGAGCACACAGTGATGTCTAGTACGCTGCAGTAGTTATGCCCCCGTAGAAACGTCGGACAACCATCATTTAGTATAGTGTAACCATAATCTTCGCATATTTTTACTATAGCAGATCCCCTTACACTACAACGCTCACTACCCTACAATTCATGGTGCGCGTTAAAATCACCACAAATAATTATGGGATCATGGTCAGATCGACACACTGCAGCCAACTCTGCGTATGAAACGTTTGCTTGAGGGTGCACGTAAACACTAACTACAGTTACAGTAACGTTACCAAACTTAACCTTGCATCTAACAAATTCCGGCGCATCTGTTTTTGAAGTAGCCACAAGTGTTGACGGATTATCGCGTCTCACACACAACATCACTGTGATTTTGCTGCAGGACGTTCTGCTTGGTACACCACGTAATTGGACAAGCGAAAGTTAGTGTATACTCTTGTTTTGGAAATACACAAAATCGGAAACCCGTGCTGAGCGACGAATTTCCGAAAATCTCCACTCTTATTCTGCAAACCATTTCAGTTCCATAGGTATATTGCGCTTCTTTTGTACCAGTTAGACAGTCCGGTAGCCATGATTACCACAAGAGAAGATGCTCAACATCTAGCAGCAATTTCACTTCTGGTAAAGAACCTGCTTGTGGCAGGGATCGTAGAATTGCTTTAAGAGCCGCAAAGATTATTTGCAAAATAACTTGCTTGTTTCCGGATGTCTCCGCCTAGATCGCATTTCTTGAGGAATTTTTCCTCAGCAAGCTGCTGCGACCCTTCCCTTCGGTAGTCAGTGGCTCCTTGGCTGTGTCTGGCCCGGCAGAAAGTTCCACTTCAGCATGTTCCTGGGCCCGGACGTCGTTGCTAACGCGATGTTTTGGTGCTTAGCGCTTCAATACTTCCGAGTAGGAGTCGTGGCGCCACTGTTTTGCATTTCTTTGTGCCGCAGGTACATCGACTATATCCGCATTGGGTGCTGGACCTCTTTGTATCTTATGGTACCCTTTTACAATTCTCTCTCTTTGTGCCGCTGACGCCAAACGGTTTCGAGAGCAGCCTGAGAACGACGCCGGATGTGGTCCAGCACAGTTGGCACACTTAGATTGACGCTTCGAGGTGCATTCTTTGTAATCATGTGCGCCCGCACATACCTCGCATCTCTGGGTTCCCCTGCAAGTCTTAGCCTTATGCCCATATCTCTGGCAGTTGTAACACCTTACCACCGGCTCAATGTATTCCTCAACAGTGTGAACCTTAAAGCCGAGAGCAACTCTTTTTGGCAATAGCATGTCATGTCTAAACTGGAGTATTACATTACGTATGGGCTGCATTGTGGCACTTTCATCTTCATTTCTTGCCCATCTCTTTTGTCGTGTGACTGAGATTACTTCAGCATCTTTAAGATATTCCAGTAGGACATAATCACTGTATTCGAGTGGAACATCTCTTATCTTTGCTAGGGTGTTCATGTAAGACTGAGGTATCATCACATGTACAGGCAATCCAGCCAGACTCTTGATCAGCAGCAACTTGTTTGCCGAGTTTAAAGACCGTACTCCAACACAAAAACTTCTGTCTCTGTTGATTCTTGATGAGGTCACTTTCTCATTGATAGCAGAGATTATCTCAGATACCATGCGATTGGGATTCACTTCCCAGAAGGAGTCCTCGGCAGTGATTGGTCTGAACAGCACCGGTATCCCCGTAGCTCGGTTCTTGTGATGGGTGACCACCGTGTGAGCTCTCTCGTTTTCCTTGGGTGCTTCTGTATCCATATGTGTCGTATGATTAAGGGAGTACGTCGATGTAGCGTCATCGTTGTCAACCTCTTCTTCCTCCTCTGTATGCCTCTTCTTACACTGCGAGGCCTTGCTGTTCTTTGTAAGGGACGTCGATATTGTTGCTGAGCCTGGAGCAACTTGAAGTCGAGCGGGATGGATAAGTGGTGCTCCGCTTGGCGCTAGCGGCATCTCGTTGTCCCCCATACCCGGCTTTGCCAGGTATGAGGCACGGGCCCGCTAAGGGGCAATTCTGATCGCGATGCGTAGTGAAACTCTGACTCACCGATGTTTAGCTGCCACTCTGGAGACAGTCCACCCACCGCACACACTGTAAAAAGATCCCGAACTCAATATAATAACTAAGAGAGCGAAATGAAGCTACGGGCTTCTTCCATTCACTTCTTCTTCCCTAGTTCATTTCAGGTTGTCTGAGCTACTGTATCTTGTAACTTGACTCCAGCGAGAATGTTGCTGCCGACAAAACTGTCCTCTTTTGCTCACCGTTACAACCATCTGCTACCAGTTTAAAACCATGAATAAGGGTTCTAAGCACAAGCACAATTCCCGAGTTCTGTAAGTGTTGTTGAAAAGTGTGCTCTGTTTTCCCACAAGCAATGCCACATAGAAGCAAATTGGAGAAGGGAACGGAGGAAGCAACGAAGCGATGCTTTATTTCATTGAATATCTGCGGTTGGATGTCGCAAATCACTATATGATTACGACTAACGTAGTAGGAGAGGTTTAGGTAAATATCGACCATATGGTGCTCTTCAACGTGCTGTTGAAAAAACAGGTCACTGACCAATGTCAAATAAAAACAAAGACGTTTCGGGATCCGTACGGATCCCGAAACGTCTTTGTTTTTATTTGACATTGGTCAGTGACCTGTTTTTTCAACAATGCCTTTACCTGACCAGACGGCATTCCGTCGAACTCTCGACTACGTCTTCAACGTGCTCTGTCATGAAACAGTGAACGGGCCTTCACCATTTCGCCTGCTTCAAAATACAGCCCACACATCAGGAATCAAACCCGTGACCTTCGGGTCAACAGTCAATCACCCTAATCGGCACATCACCGAGACAGACCAATGAAACCGTGCGACAGATGTCCTCTAGAGGGAACTGCAAAGTGAGGCGGTGGAGAAACAATCAAGTACTATTTCGAAAAACAACCTTTGTGCCCGGTTTAACCTGTTACCATAAGCAGCTCTCACTTGATGACTTCAAACCTTTTTCCCAATGCTGGTGAAAGGCGTAATGGGCTAACTATTATAAGCATAAGCGTAATTGTTTCACTTGCGAAAAAGTTCTCCTGAAGTTTCTCAGAACCTTCTTGCTTGACGCAAGTAGATTGTCAACGGTGAATGCACCAGGAGTAGCAATTTGCTAGCGCGTCCATTGCGTTAAAGAAGTAAAATATCAGTAGCTACATCAAGCCCAACGAACGTTTTAAACTATGCTATTTGGAAAATGGTCAGTAGAATATGACTTGTCGGGCATATTCTCCCTCGGTGTTTAAAAAATTTATTGTGTTAAAAAGAAATATATAGGCATCATCTCGTGATTCCTTTTTGAATCAAAGATTTGTAAAATCTCAGAAGCAATGGCTAACGTATCAGCCGTTAAACGTATTTTGTTTCATAATACAGCGTTACCAAGCTCAAGACTATAACCAACAACCTGTTAGAGTAAGAAGACAAAATGGGCAGATGAGACTTCTTACATCAGATATATGCGAACTGAAACTAACTTTTTGTTTGCTTTCTTGGTTCTTTCGTTTGCAGCGCATTCAATCTTCTTGCGTAAGCGGATCCGAAGACGCCGTGCTCAATCACAATATTCAGTGACACAGTATGCAGCCAATTATCGTCTAACGAGGCCCTATAGAACTGGGAAACGTCCGTAGTATTCGTGAGACTTTTCCCAATGTTGCAAAATCTATACATTTCAAAAGCGCTCAGCGCCACAAGCAGAAACAATTTTTCATTGAGTACTGACTGTGCGTCCACTGACTTCGGCATGAGAAAATGAAAACAACGCCGTAGATCAAACGCAGCATCTTAGATAGTGTTGGACTTGCAAAAAGCGTGTTAGCTCGCTTCGTGTTTTCTGCTTACCGTTTTTCATTCTTCTATGACACTGTCTACACACCACACCTTTTCTGCATTGTCTAACGAATAGCTTGAATTCACACTGCTCTTCATGAAACATATATAGCATCACCTTGCAAGACACAGACTTGTTTAAAAACAGGTCATTTTTATTGAAAAATCATAGCGAATAGGTGATGTCTACTCTCGTTGTGGCATGTGCACTTACTGCGCGATCGCGATCGGAAGTTGTGCTTGTGATGTCATGTCATTTCTCTTTCACTCTGAGGCCCAATTCATAAGCTCTTAATGCCGTTTCAAAGCAAAAGAGTTTAGAGGATCACAATGATGACTGATTCTGGCGCCCTAGGTGTCCGCTCCTGGCTTGTGTGACCATAATCATAATCGAGTGAAGTAAAAATGCACAATAACTAAAAAATCAAGAAAGCGAATAGAACCGGGGCCCTCTGCGTGTCAGCCCTATACTTTATCACTGAGCTACACTACTGCTTGAAACTTCATTGCAAGCTTACCCTGTGCAGGCTTGATTTGGGGTAAGTGATCGTATTAACACGTGTATTAAATCGTTTTAAAACGGCTATGCAATCACCATCGGTACACGATGCAAATTGCGTAACAATTGAGTCGTTCAATGCTCCAATCTATTACAAAAGCTTCAGACGCAATTTTTCACCATTGTCAGTCACACCACCAAAAACGTTCTCATATCTCAGAAGTGTATAGCCACTACCAGGCTTTTCGGAAGACTGACGAATGATAGAGCAGTGCAGGCATGCCCACTACACGACCCACTCACTGGATTCCGTGCCGACTGGTTGTGCCCTCATAATCTCCGATGTCAGCGTAGCTCTGGCCGACTGGGCTCGTCCTGCGTCATCTCCTGACGCCGATCTCCGACGACAGCGTAGCTGTGACCTACTGCACTTGCTATACGCCATCTCCTGACGCCGACAAGAGCTCTCGCAAGTGATGCCCCATCCTCGGACTCCTGTGACCATGTTTCCATCTTTCCTATCTCTCCTATCCCCTCAATAGGTCCTCGCTTGCTGGCTTAGCGCATCTCTCTTTCTCTATCTCTACGCTTTTATTCCTATCTTTTATATCCCTCCACACCCCCTTCCCTTGTGAGCTACTCCTGAGGTGTAGCACCCTGATGCAGACAGTTGCGGGGCTCACTTTTCTCTTCTTATCCTTCATATATACATAAACACTACCCTCCCATGCCCCCCACACCCCCTACACCCAAATGAGTTACCTTTTAGCAGAGTGGCTACCATGCAAAGTCTGCTATAAGTACTTTTCCTATGAGTATTTTTTAGAGGCTGTTGGAACTTTACTCTTCACGCTTTCGCTGTAACTGTGTTGCAAGTTCTGCGCAGGCCAAGTGGTCGTTAGTTGAGGATTTGTTGCTTGATATCGAATCCGCGTGAGCACAGCCTGATATAATTTCACAGATAAACATGCAACTGATACAAACAATTGAAATGATTTACTAGGCCAAAGGGTGTTCGTATTTCCGATAGAGGGGGGAAATTTCGTAGACTTATGTTCTCAGATTTGGGTACACCTTAAGGAACCCCAGGTGGTCGTAATTTCTGGAGCCCTCCACTACGGCGTCCCTCATAATCATATGATGGTTTTGGGACGTTAAACCCCACATATCAATCATCAAATGTTATTTGTCACCTCTCAGCGGGACAGGAGTTTAAAGAACGTAAAGGCCCGTTAATATACATAATTTTTGTAAACGATGCAGTTATATATCTGATGGACCTGAACTGGCAATGTACGGCGATGACACCAGTATATATATTTTTTCAATCACGGCACAGAAATGAATTAAACCACAGTGTGACTCGCCATATTTTGTCAGTAGATGTTTGGATGAACCAAAGTAAATTGCTGTTGAACTCAAGAAAACAACAAAATACACTATATTTAGGTCGCGAAATACACCCGTCGTGAAGGCAATAACCATTACATATGCAGAAATAAAACTGAAGAAAGCGTGATGATGTTTGTTCAACCAGAGAAGTCGCAACGAAGTCGCAACGGAAAATGGCCGTACGGCAAGTCTGGCAAAGGCGGCACAGTTTCTCGCGCCATCAGGCCGCGGGGTTTTTCGTTCTATTCTGAAGGCGCATACGCGGTAGTGCGTATACCCTACTACAATACCACCGGGGTGAAGAGTAGCCATCTTAGCGACTCAGGGAGTAGGCACTATGAGGCGGTCTTAGTAGGTCTTGATACGGTCGACGTGTACGGCCTCACGTCCTTGACGGCGCAATAATGGCGATTGTGCGAGGGGCTCGATGATGTAACTCACCGGCGAGGTCGCGTCAAAGACATGGTACGGACTAAGGTACTGGGCCAGAAGCTTAGAAGAATGGCCAGAAACGTGCGGGGGCATCCAAAGCCACACGAGGGAGCCAGCATTAAACGTAGGAGCTATGTGATGAACGTCGTCATGTCGAGTCTTTTGTAGACCTTGAGACTCACTTGTCAGAAACAGAGCCAACTTACGGCAGTCTTCAGCGTATGTGGCGACTTCAGAAAACGGAGAGCACTCAGATGGATCAGGGCGGTACGGGAGTATAGTGCCCAGTGGGTGGGAAGGTTCGCGGCCGTACAACAGAAAGAACGGGGAAAAAGCGGTAGTCGCTTGCGTCGCGGTGTTATAAGCGCAGGTAACAATATGTAATTGCGTTTCAGATTGTGTGGTCGGAGGAGGTGTACATCCGCAGCATGTTACCAAGTGTGCGGTTGAAGCGCTCAGTGAGACCATTTGTCTGTGAATTGTATGCGGTAGATTTCCGGTGGATGATGTTGCATTCAGCTAGGATAGCTTGGATGACCTCCGACAGGAACACCCGACCCCTATCACTGAGTGATTTCCGTGGAGCAATATGGCATAGAATTAGGCTGTGCAGAATGAAGAGTGCAACTTCATGGGCGGTCGCTGTCGGCAGAGCTTCAGTCTCAGCGTAGCGTGTCAGACGACCAACGCCGACAATAATCCACCGGTTTTCAGAGCCACTGTATGAAAGGGGGGCATAGAGGTCGATACTCCCGCGGTCGAATGAGCGAGCCGGGCAGGGGAGCGGCTGTAACATGCCAGTAAGGTGCCACGGAGGTGTCTTCTTTTGTTGGCAAGTCGTACAAGATTGAACGTATTTCTGCAAAAAGCGATACATTCCTCGCCAGTAATAACGTTGCCGCAGCCTTTCGTAGGTTTGCAGGACACCTGCGTGAGCACACTAAGAATCTGCATGGAAATTCATGCAGACGTCAGAGCGCATATGAGTAGGGACAGCAAGGAGCCACTTCCGACCACCAGGCATGTAGTTGTGGCGGTACAGAATGTTGCCTCGCATGGAAAAGTGGGCTGCTTGCCGGCGTAGCACTCTCGTGGAAGGGACAGCAGACGGATTGGTAAGTTAGTCGAGTAACGAGGCAATGTATAGGTCTTTACGCTGCTCCGAAAGCACGTCAGTGGGGTCGAGTGGTGACAAGGCGGTAAAGAGGGGTGACAGAGTAGCCACATCAGGTGTAAATGGCGATCGGGAAAGTGGATCGGCATCCGCATGCTTGCGACCGGAACGATTTACGACACGGATGTCGTGTTCCTGCAATCGAGGTGCCCAACACCCCAGGCGTCCGGACAGGTCTTTCAAGGTGGACAGCCATCATAGAGCATGGTGGTATGTGACCACGTTGAAAGAACAGCTGTAAAGGTACGGGCGAAACTTCATCAACGCCAAGATTATAGCCAAACACTCCTTCTCTGTCGCGGAGTAATTCAATTCAGCCTTCTTGAGAGCGCGACTTGCATAAGCGACTGCGTATTCGGCTTGGGTGTCTTTCCGTTGTGCAAAACTGCACCAACATCGACGCCATTTTTATCGGAGAGAATTTCTGTGGCAGCAGTGGGGTCGTAGAGACAAAGAAAAGGTGGTGAGGTCAGCAGGCGGCGCAGTTGGCGAAATGCGTCGTCACATGCAAGTAAGCATGCAGATATACCTTTGCTGTTGGAAAGGAGACTCATCAGATGCGCGATGATGGACGCGAAGTTGCGCACGAAGCGACGAAAGTAGGAGCAAAGACCAACGAAACTTCTTAGGGTTTCAGTGATGTGGGCAGTGGGAAGTCAGCGACAGCTCGAAGCTTATCGTGATTCAGAAGAAAACCGTCTCTTGTGATGACATGTTCTAAGATGGTTAGTTTTTGTGATGCGAAGTGGTACTTCTTGGTGTTAAGTTGTAGGCCCGCAAATGTTAGACACGTCAGAATGTCTTGGAGACGACTTAAATGTGTCAGGAAATCAGCTGAAAAGACTACGATGTCGTCCAGGTAACACAAGCAAGTTTTCCACTATTGGGCACGCAAGATAGTATCGATCATGCGTTCAAATGTCGCAGGCACGTTGCAGAGCTAGAAAGGCATGACTTTGAACTCATATAGACCATCCGGCGTTACAAAGGCTGTTTTAGGGCGATCACATTTATTCGTTGGCACCTGTCAATACCCAGAACGATCATCGAAGGATGTAAAGTACTGGGCGCCTTGTAAACAGTCAAGAGCATCGTCTATTCATGGTAGCGGGTTGACATCTTTCTTCGTAATCTTGTTCAAGCAGCAATAGTCCACGCAAAGTTGAATGGTGCCATCTGTATTCTTTACCAGAACCACAGGTGATGACCAAGCGCTTTGACAAGGCTGCATGACTCCACGTTTAAGCATGTCATCTACTTGCTCAGTAATTACGTGGCGCTCTTCGGCGAATACGCGGTAAGGACGCTGTCACAGAGGCAAGTGTGAGCCGATGTCAATAGTATGAGTGATAGTCGTGATGCGGCCCAAAGCAGGTTCTTGAAAGTCAAAAGAAGAGCGAAACTTGTTAAGGAGAGCAACAAGTTGGCGGTGATGTGGGGGGGGGGGGGGAGGTCTGCGTCAATAGCATTGTCGAAGGCTGACGGATTTGATGGTTCAGACGCATGAGTGATTGCGGCAATGTGACATGGGGTTTCGTCAGAAAAATAATATCATCAATATGGTCGTCAGGTTGACATATCCTAATCTTTCACCATGGAGTAAGCCAATGGGTAGTTGCAGTGGTTGGTAACCAGCATTACGGTTGAACCAGGCGCAATTCTAAGAACGGCAAATCGTAGAACGATGCCCTTGCGTTCAGTAAAAACCGGAAAAGGCGTAAACACCACCGTAGCGTCAGGTGGCTCCACACATGAAAGGCTAATAGAGACTGAAGCTTCCGGAGGCAAGGTGATGTCAGCGATGAGTTTGCAGAGCAGAGGAGAACGGTCGGGCGATAGAAAATCACATGTTGTTACAAGGGACACTTCCACACGTGAACAATCGATGATAGCTTCATGACGTGATAAGAAACCCCCACCCAGGATGAGGTCATGTGAGCAAGATGATAGAACAAAAAATTGGACGATGTACACTACGTCTTGGATGACGACGCGCGCCGCACACACAGCCGAGGGATGAATGCGTTGCGCGCTAGCCGTGGACAGCACTATGCCACAGAGAGATGCGGTCACTTTCTTCAGTTTTCGACAAACTATTGCGTTCATCACATAAACGGTGGCCCCCGTATCAAATAACCTAGTGCGGTGACTCCCTCAACATCGACATCAATAACATTTTGCGGCGAAAATGGAGGCCTTGAGAATTGCACAGAAGTTGAAGTTCTTGCCTCCGGAACTGCACTGATTAGTTTCCTTATTCAGGAGGTGGTGTACGACGCACAGGCGATGGTAATCGGTGACAATTAGATAGGAAACGAGCAGTTGATGGGCGGCTGGCTATCCGAGTGGGAGTGCCTCTGTTCATACTCAGACGTGGCGGCCTGCTGTGACGCGTAGGTAAGAGTTCCAAAGGAGGCGTACGCAGGTGTCGGACAGCGGCCGCGGAAGCGTTCAATGTGGCCAGCGATGCCACAAATGAAGCAGATAGGACTGTTGTCATGAGTTCGCTACTGATTATACGGACGGAAAAAGCGAGGTGGGGGCCTGTAAACTGGAGGCGTGGCCGGAGGAGGTGGAGCCGATAGGGAGAATGGATGGGGTGGGGGCCGCGCGAACACAGCTGCGTAGCTGAGAGGTGAAGGTGCCGCTGGTGGTGCGTAGCTGGCAGTTGAGAGATCAGATGGTACTGAAGTGCATGGGTAAAGGACTGGAACTGTAGGGAGGGCATCGCAAACTTCAGTGCGTATGGCCTGCTGCAGTGTAGAAGGCAGGCCTTCAGTAGGCGCGTCGCTATGCGGCAGCAAAGAGAGCTGTCGGGCAACTTCCTCCCTGATGAAATCTTTGATCTGGTTGGACAGAGCTCCTTGACGAACATTGCCATTTGCGAGTGCGACGGCTGAGATCGAATCTGGTGGTGGGACACTCTCTCGGGTGATGGAACGCTGACGGCGCAATTTATCGAAGCTCCGTCACAGGTTTACGAGGACTTCCACCGTGGTCGGGCTTTTTGCCAGCAACATCTGGAATGAGCCGTCCTCGATGCCCTTGAGAATTTGTCGAATTTTCTCTTCTTCAGGCATAGATGGGTTAAAACGCCTGCAGAAGTCGAGCGCATCCTCAATATAACTAATAAACGTCTTGCGAGGCAGCTGGGCTCGGTGGCGTAGACGCTGGTCAGCGCGGAGCTTGGGACTTCTGGTCGGCCAAACGCTTCGGTCACGAGTGTCTTAAAGGTGGACCAGTTGGTGATGCTGGTTTTGTGGTTGGTAAAGCAATGCTTAGCGACGTCAGCCAAGTAAAAATAACATAGGCGAGCTTAGTCGTCGTCCCAATTGTTGCTGGCGCTTACACGTGCGTACAAGGAGAGCAAGTCTTCGATGTCTTTCTCACTACTACCGCTGAAGATTGGTGGGTCTCGTTGACGGGTAGTGCCGGGGCAAGTAGACGGGGTAGCCGATGGTGCTGGCTGTGCTGGGATGGGTTGGTTTGTGCCTGCGTGTAAGTCATGTTGTGTGGTGGTCTCTCGGCCAACTTGCGAGAGCAGAGCTCCAGGTCTACTTGGGGATCTCAACAGCCTCCACCAAATGTGATGATGTTTATTCCACCAGGGAAGTCGCAACGAGGTCGCAATTGAGAATGGCTGCACGGCAAGTCTGACAAAGGCGGCACAGGTTCTCGCGCATTCAGAGCGAGGGGTTTTTCGTTCTCTTCCGAAGGCATATATGCGCGTTGGCGCGTATGCTCCACTACAGAATCAACAAGTCAGACGTTTTTTCGAGTGACATTTATTGCAGTGTTAACTGGGAAGCACATATTATCCAACTGTGCATGGACTTATCAAAAGTGATTGTTCTGTTGTACAGAATTTCTAAACTCATTCCTCTATGATTCAAACAACAGCTGTAGAACTGCCTTTCTTTCGTTTTAGGTTTTCTATGGAGCTCAAGCGTGGGAGAACAACTACTAAAACTAACCACAAGAAACTTGTACTTCTGCAGAAAACAGTTCTTCGCCTCTACTGTAGCCAGAAAGAAAATCGCACAAGCTTGAGGGCAGCGCGTTTATTTGAAATATGTAATATGCTTCGTGCTGATCAAGTCTTTTACATGAAGATGTTACAAATCATATACATCAAAAATTCATGAGAACATTGAAGGAGCTTCAGAACAGACTTATTCTATCCGCCAAAGCTTACGCAATCTACAAGAAACACGAAGAAACTATGGTAAAATAACGTGTGCTTATCAAGCAACTTCCATAATGTACAAACTGGAACTTAGGCTCAATTCCAAATGTATGAAAAAAATTATTCAAACTAGAAGTTAGAAAAGTGCTAATGCAGAAAAACACACACTTTGATGTATTATAACAAGTACTGATGTGAGATATGGTAGTAGCTCCGTGATGGAATTTTGTACTGATGTGTTTTAATAACCACAATATTATTAGGTGTCACGGCTCTAATGTTCCAGACTAATCTTTTTCCAGAGAGATTAATAATTATGCTACGTGCCAGTTTTGAATAGGTAAAGCCAGAATAAATGTAACAAGAATATTGTTATGCGATCTATTTTCTGTATTCCTTCTAATGTTCATGATGGTCTGAATGTTCAGAAAGCTGTTTTTTTTCTAATCAAGGGCATTACTGCACAAATATCTGTGATATAGAAACTGTGTACAAGGCTGTTTGGTACTTTGTCAGGCTATATGCCTTTAGCCCAAACAACCTTGTTTTTCCTTGCACAAGAAAACAATAATACAATCTTTATGAAAATCAAATTAAAAATTGAGAAGCAACTAGCTAAAAGCAGGCCGACATTTGAGGAGCTCTTTTTTTCGAAAATGGGCGAAGTGCAGAACCAAAACTATCTCTCGTATGGCTGTTTTCAGGCACGTACACATTCTCAATTTTTGTCCAAAACAGAGACGGATTCAAGATTTCCAGCATTGTACCCCATAAAATCTATGATCACTAAATTTACCAGCTTCTAACTTTGAAACTAAAAGCATACTTTCCAGTTTTATTTTTCAAGAGTAAGGGAGCATTATTTTAGTTTTTGAGATGAAAAATATGTGCGTGAAGATCAAAGGACCCTCTTATTATTTTATGTAGCTGAAAAGAACGTTTATTTGAATATATTTTGCCCCACAACGGAAGAAAAGCGTAGAAAATGAGCGGGATATTCTCTAAGGCTCTTCTTGCGCACCGATGATTTTACTATGAGGGTCTTCCACTTGCAGATTCGAAGCACTTCGGGTAATACTTTTCATGCTCCATACGAAGCAAGTCTATTCCATCGGAACATTGAGAGTGCTCCCTCGATGTTCCATTGGCAGATCTGAACCAGCTTTTTCGCTAGATGCACTTCAAGGAGCAACTTTTCCTGCCCCGCGAAAATTGGTGGATTTGACCGGAAGTCGCAAGCGCCCCGAGCTTTGAAATGATGTGAACTTTGGGTGCGCCAATGAACACCGCTCGCATTGGTTGCGCGTCGCGTTGGAGCTCTCGTTTTGCTAGCGTAGTGTCGGTGTGTGCAGCGTGCCTACTCGAGCAAGTGACCAAGCAAGTCCAATGTGACCCAGCCATTCGCTCCTCAGGAAGCCTGGTTGTTCCTTCGGAAGATACCCTTCTGTTGGCCTCCGTCATAGTGGAATGCTCAGGTGCTTAGTTTGTCGGCTACTCCGATTCTGCCGATCGATGACACCAGTAGATGAAAGAAAATGTCATTAAGGGTCTGTATTTATATACATTGAACAAGGTTAATTGCTGTCTCATATGAAAATTGAAAGTATTCGTGTGCCAATACAATTTATTTTAGCTAGTTTCAGTTCTACATCTGGCCCATTTCGAAAAAAACCAGATTTTACAACAAATCCTCGAGTTAGAATGCAACTTACTGCACTATGAGAGGCGTATAAACGGCCCTGTATTTAAAGAAGTTCAAATACTCAAAATTTCAACTTCTTTGTGTTTATTCCGAAAAAGTAGAGTTCCTGCGAACCTTCTGAGAATCACTAGGTCTTTTTCGTGAAGAAGCTTCGAAGGAAAGCATTTCGGTCACCGTGGTTAGGTTATTCCCTAGCGTGGAGCTCGAATGTACTTTCACGAACTGCGTTTATTGAAACTATGCGCCGTAGCAAGAAAAAGTATTTTTTAATTTTGACACTGAATACATATTCACAAGATTTAGAAGATGGTTTACTCATGTTGTGGAAAACTTGGTATAGAGGTAAAAGGAAAGAATTATAAGAGTCAGGGAAAATTTATTACACATTGTTGATCTTGTTATCCAGCATGTGATAAGGAGAAGAAGGAGGGGGCCCGGCGAGAGATGAAATTATAGAGCACCTCCCCGAAGGGAACCCTGGTGTAATGCTCAGCAGCAATAGTGCGCAAGTGTTGACATCGTGGAAACGGGTATCGACACGAGTGTCGACATCGGTCCCACACAAAAATGGTTTGAAGCAAAACTCGGTGTAGCCTTTACTCTGGTAAATGTTTGTTTGAAACGCAAGCACACGGGACGCGGGTTGAGTTCCGTGTAAGTTTCTATAAAGCTTTTGAGAAGACTTTGTGATTGTAGTTTTTTTCAGAATCAAGACAGGTGCGCTGGACCAGAGAAGACGCGCTTTTTTTTTACTACCATGGCCTTGTGATCGATGAAGTGAACGCTGAGAGGAACCTGCAGACACGCGACATTGAAGCGGCAGCTGTGGGTGCTGCGGCGAGCTTGCTACACGTGAGGAAGAGAGTGACGTCCTCGCACACCTGTGAGGGAAGCGTGCAAGTGTAGCGTGACTTCAATGAGAAGCTTCGTCGTAATTCACTTGGCACCGCTCCAACACATCCAGTGAGGGAAACGCGTTTCGTCGCGTTCGTGTGGACGCACGTACGTATGGCGTTATACAAGTGAGTCAAGTTGCTTCGCATTTAATATAAAGGGCGACTTTGTAAAGAGGTTAGCATTTGTGGCCGTGGCCCAGTGGATAACCTGCTCGCCTAGCTGTGACTGGCTTGATACCAATTGGCGGAACATTAAGATCCGGAGCAGCATCTTTACTCACGGTTGTAAAGCCGTACGTGCGTGCGTCCGTACGAGCACGCCGCAAGTCGTTCCTTTCGCCACATGTGTTAAAGCGGGACCAAGCAGGCCACGCCGCAGCTGCGCGTTGACGCGGGGCTCCAAGCACACTCTCCACTTGCAGGTGCTCACTGACGTCACTCTCTCCATCTCCAGCTGCACACCCGCTGCAGTTTCCGCAGCTGCCGTCTCAGCGGCTGGCAACACAGCTCTCTCGCTTCACCCTCTTCATTGCCCGCAACGCTCGACCGCACGTCGATTGGCAACACCCTTTCGGCTCGTTTATCCATGATTAAACTTCCACAAAAACCCAACTCTGCTCCCATGTCTTTACGTTTCAAACAAACGTTCTTGGTAACTAGAACTTAATCTATTAACAAACTATGTGGTTGGGCAAGATTACCGCGAAACTACAATCTCCTGACCTTGGCTTTGGTGGGGCGCCCGATGCGTGAATGAACACTCACTGCGAGTTTCTCGGCCCCCCCTCCATGGCTGCTGGCGCTCCTTATATGTTCTTCCTGGTCAGCCTTGGTGAAACAGTGGCTACAGTGCTAGGCTGATGACGCGAAAATTCGAGGTTTGATTTTGGCCA
Source organism: Rhipicephalus annulatus (assembly GCA_013436015.1). Taxonomy (NCBI): domain Eukaryota; kingdom Metazoa; phylum Arthropoda; class Arachnida; order Ixodida; family Ixodidae; genus Rhipicephalus; species Rhipicephalus annulatus. The sequence continues at coordinate 24,305 of WOVY01006639.1, forward strand.
TGCCAGTCGCATCTCAATGTAAGCGAAACGGCAGAGGCCCGTGTGCTGTGTGTGGTCTGTGCACGTTAAAAGGAACCAGGAGGTCAAAATTTTCGGGACACTTCACCACGGCGTTTGTCATATTTATATGGTGGGTTCGGGACGTAAAACACCGGATGATATTAATTGATATGTTCTTCCTAAAGTGCGGAACATGTCCACCGCCGTAGACTCATGCTATATACCTGCCGTATTTTATAGGGGCGAGGAGATTTTTCCTGTATAATTCCCACAACGTGCGTCGCTCCATATCACGTGCTACCTTTTTGAGATACATTTACACGTTGAACAGTTACACGTAGTTTATAGATACGATACCCTGTGTGTAAGAAGTGAACGCAATATGTATTGGTGACTCTTCGGGATTATATGCGATATTTTTTTCTTGCTGCCGTCACATTGCCACATTCTCTGGTTTTAAACCGTTGTTTTCAACGTGGTTGCAAAGTCCTCTAAAGCTCTTGTTTCCCTAAAGCGGAGTCCTGTACATATAATACTGCTACGACTGGGACGTAAAGAAAACGCTACACTTCACTAATTGTTAACAATTAAAGAATCACTGCCACTTCAGAGCACATCAATGCGTTGAGGATGATGTTTCTTCGCTTCACTTCACTTTATTTTTCCTTAATAACCTCACAGGGAGGTATTACATAAGGGATGGGGTTAACATAATAGTGGCTACATACAAAACAATAGTTACATGCATTTACAAGATAGTGGCTACAATACATTTATTGAGACACACCAAGTTTGTATTTTTTCGAAAAATGAGGATAAGCAGATGGTTTCAACCAATATCGCGTGGCAGGCCACTCCAGTCAGCTGATGACTGACGAAAGAAAGATTCAGAAAAAGTCTCAGTGTGGCTGCGGGGACGAGTAAATTGTAAATGGTGCCCTGTGCGCAGAGATGTGCGCGGTTGCGGGGCCAGAATATATGGGACATCATGAAGTGAGCTGTAGAAAAACTTGTGAAAAGGAATAATGAATAGATGTGGCGCCGGGACGATAGCGTGTTTAAGCCAGACTGAATTTATAGTTGTGATACGCTTGTATAATAAGAATATGAATATGACGTCGTCGGCGAACTAGTTGACAAGTGATTTCAACGCCCCATTTCATCGACAGATATTGATATTGTACAACGAGTGGCCAGCAAAACAGCTGATAAGTGCATTATCGCGCACTTTTGTTCACGTGTAAAGAAAAAGCCTTTCTCGCAAAGCGCGTAAGACGCGACCACGTACTTCCCGGATAAGACTATCTGGAGGTAATGACTGTCCACTTTTTGACCAATGAAAATCTTACCAAGCCAGTAAGAAGCTCTTTAGTAAGGCGCTTGCCATAAAAAAGACGAGGAAATAGTGATTCCTCTGGGCAGAGAATTGTCGCATCAAGGCCCGCATGTGTGAGGACAGCAGTCTCTATTGATCAATGCGGAGTCTGATCTCAGCCTATTCACTTGACGTTGACAACTTCGATTTGTTTTTTTTGTTTTTTTTTTAAATGCGAATGCACTTTATAAGCGACCCTGAATCCGCCGTCTGCGGTGCGCCTCCTCCTCTCCCCTAGCAACAGCGCGAGGAGCAGAGAGGAGCGTTTGTAGCAACGGCGCAGTGACGTCACACACCACGTGATTGCGGCGCGCTCCGCTCTCCCGCTCCGTGGCTGCGCACGCTCGCGCAGCCACGACTTGCTCGAGATCGCCAAGTCGTCATATGTATGGATCCATCACAGGTATAAACCTCGACTGCGATACCTCCAACAACGAGTACAACGCAATTGAATGCGTGCATTGGACGCGTCGTTGAATATGTTGCGCCGGTTGAAGACAAGGCAGCGCGGCGAAGGGCCCGTGATGCCGAGCGCAAGCAGGCGAAAGCGGGCCGCGGACATAAACATCATTATAGTGCAAAATTACTCTCACATATACGCGTAAGCTCACCAAGATTTCCCAACAGGGTCTAATAGTTCCTGGCAATCGCAATAAGGTCACACGGGGGAGTTTACGTTAACTCACTGGCGAATGCCAACGTATTTTACTGTACTCCCCCTCATGGCATCACCCCGTGCATTCGATTCTAACCATGTTCACCCTCGGGGAAATGCTCGGGAGTTTTTTTTTTCATTCCATAGCTTTCAGCGAGCATCAAGTCGTTGCTTTCTTTCGAGGAAGCTAAATACCTGTTTGGTAATTCCACTCGTTCATTGCTACACAACAATGCGCGTAGCTTGCTTAAAAAAAACTGTGACAACAATATTGCTTTTACTGACTTGCTCTGTCATTCCTTTCACATTTATTTGTTAAATGTTATGAACTGCGAATCAGTATGGATCGAGGCTGACTTTCTCACTTCTGGTAGTCTTAGTGAAGTGATTATTGCGCGCATTTACCGATCCCCATCTTCATCTATTCGGCATTTTCTACACAATCTAACTGATTCACTCAACATTGTCACTGCTAAAAATAAGCAAATTGTTCTGGTTTGTGACATCAATATTAACCTAATGAATACAGATGATATCGGACCATGGGATATAGTGATTGCTTTTTTGGCTTTGGGCTTGAGTCCTTAATCTCATCCCCTACTCGATTCTCAACCTCTGGAACTAATACTCTGATTCACCGTGTACTAAGTAATATCTCGCCAAGGCCAGCCGCAGGATTCATTCATGTGCCAATCACCGATCGTCTTGCCATAATTGTAACTCTCGCTATAAATCCTCCTCGCCATAACGCGTGCCACTTCACTTTAATCTTCAATCAGGAAAACTTCATCAGGGATGTGCAAGGCACTGACTGGACTTCTATTGGGAGCTTGCCAAATCACGAAAAAACGCTGGGCAATTCCTGCTACATATTTCATAAATTTGTGTATGCAAATACTAAAACAGTTAAATGCAATAAAATATTTAACTTTCACCGATATCTCTGGTGAATTCAAGGTTTGTTAACGAGTATGCGAAGAAAACATAACCTTTATAGGAAAACTAAGAGACAATCATTTAATAATGATCTGAGACAGAAGTATAAAGGCATAGTTGCATGATGAATAGTCTTCTCAAATAATCAAAAGGGTTTTACTATGAGAAATACCTTTTTAAGGCAAAAAAAATGATCCAATGAAAAAATTGAAACTTTTCAATGATTTTTTGAACGGACCTCAGGTTAGTAATACAATTGATAAAATTAGGTATGATCAGCGAATTTGTACTGAGTCATCTGACATAGCTGAGTCTTTTAATGATTACTTCTACGAATTCTATAAGGACAGGCCCACAGCACTTTCATACTTCTTTGCCCAATGTACCTATTCATTTTTTTTCGTTTTCCTCTATCTACTGATGAAGTAAATTCTACAATCTTGAGTCTAACCACCGTATTGAGAAACGCTCCTTGACTTGACTTGAAACCGCCTTTAAAGGGCTACTCACCGAGCCTCATACCAAATTTCAGTTAGCCCGGGAAGTTTTGGAGTCCGATGAGGAACATTGTGCCACAATTTTTTTTATTCAGTTCAATAGGAGCTGAGAAAACTGTTTTTTAGAAGCGGCGCGAAACGAGAATGAGAGGAGGCGAGCTCGAAACACTTGACGCTCCTCCGCGTAGCTTTCGCAAGCCAAATCTTTTCCCTATCCCTTCCGGAATCCCACCAAGAGGTCACGTGCGCATTACGTGCCCGAATAAGCCCATCCCTCGTTCAAGCGAGCGGCGTTTTTTTTAAGACGATAGTTAAAGACGATACTCTTTCTTGGGGACCTTCGACGCAAAATTTTTGGTTTGTCTGTCTGTATGTCTGTCTGTCAGTACATTTGTCTGTTTGTTCAGTCTTAACGGCATCGTGTACTTGAAACGGGCGACACCATCTGCAGCGACCACCAATGTTGCTCAAGGTTGAGCGTTCATGATTGTGCAATTGTCAATAAAAAAACAATTATTGCGCATGTCTGGGGCACTACACCAACACGCATATATTCTGCGTATGCATCTCTAACTACAAAACGCATACATAAGTATTTTAAGGAACGTAGCACTTATCACGCTGCGCTTACCACGCAACGCTTGCACGGAACGGGGAGCGTTTCCAACGCTTTGCTTAGACGCGATGGTGGTGGCACCTATCCGTTGCTTCGCGTTCTACACCTTATCACCTCTGAGATGGGCGCGCGCACCCGTCTCAAAGCCACGTGCCTTGTTTTATAATACTGCCAGATGGCGCTCGTAACTCACGTGTGACGTGACTTGATGCACTCGTTCGCTCGCCTTCGCCGCACGCTTGAGGCACTTTAACGCAGTGCCTCCAGAATACCACTCACCGGTTTTCTTGCGCAGAACATCAAATAAATGTGTTGTTCACTCTCTCCACACGCAAGACCATCGTCTTTCGACGGCATTTGCAGAAACATGCAGTTATGGGGCCAATTTGTTTTGGCTGTTGCTAATGACCAGCGTTGTTTTGAGGTCTACCGCCTATTTCTGAAGGATGGTTTGCGAACGCTGGCTTAGGCGCGGTTGAATAGATGAGCACAGTGAGTGCGCGAATGCGTAGGAGCGTTCCAAGGCTGTCGTCTGCTCGATGCGCTGACCACGGCCGTGGGGACACGAACGCATGCGAAACGCCGGCACATGGGCCACGCATCTCGTTGCTATTCACGGAAAAAAATTGAAGAAAAAAGAGCGCTCTTACCTCTTTATTGCATCTCATTACTTATTTAAGGATTTATTATTCTCTACAGGCAACAAACACATGAAATACGCCTGTTGTGGTAAATAATTTTTGCGATGTCACCTGCCACTGCTGGCAACGGCGGAGCATAATCGTTTACGTATAGGACCAACGTTACTGCATTGCCGTGTACGTAGGGTCATTCATACGCGCACGTCATGCCCTCAGTCTCTGAGCGCGAGCCCGCGAAAGCAAGCAGGAGCAGCGTTCATCTTGAAATTTTACACATTTCCGCGGCGCGTATAGCGTTGCGAATTTCGGTAGACGTGATCATGAACGCCTCATTTACGCATTGCGCTTGTCAGCTCAAAATTGTCAAACCTAGTGAGTGGCCCTTTAATGCAGCGCGTTTTAAACACGTCTGCGCGTTTGTGCTGCTTTGGCACAGCCAAAAAAACAGCTCGTATGAAAGGCATTTGTGCTGCACTGAGTCGGTGGCAAGTTCAAGTCAAGCAGCGTTTCCGAATACGGGGATATTAAACTGTAGTGCAGGGCTAGATAACAGATCGGTGTTTCTATTAAAACTTGCTGCTCCAAGTATTTTGTAAGTATATAATTAATCTCATTTTAAATGCGAAGCATTTCTTAGCAAGCTTCGGCGACTTTGAGCGTATCTATCTATCTATCTATCTATCTATCTATCTATCTATCTATCTATCTATCTATCCGTCAAAGACTTTTAGCTCTCCTGGCCGTTTCGATAATGGTATCAATACCAAACTTGGTATGGCTTATGGCTGTATGAAGAACATATTTGACTAGTCACAACACGAAAATAATGACACGTATGTCATGAATGTCCTGGTTTACATGTCAAGGTCCTGCAGCTTTTGCGGTGGTTTCGTTCACATGACATGATGCAAAACTGGTATGTTATGAAACGATTGCATGGCGAACACAAGCGACAGACTCTTACATAAAAATCATGGCATGCGTGTCATGTCACAACATGACTCATGCCACGCTCATGATGCGCCGGCGGCCGTTTCACTAGGATCACATATACTTAATTTGGTATTGTGGTACGTGAATGGATGACGAAGGTACGTGACTGGTGAAAACATGATAATCATGTGTTGCGCGGCATTTCACAAAATGACTACATGCCACGCTCATGATGCTCCAGAGGCCGTTTGGCTAGCTTAACTTATACCAAACTTGGTATTACGGGATTTGAATGGATGACGAAAGTATGATACTGGTGCAAAGATGATAAACATGAGATTCGTGTAATGTAACATGACTACGTGCTATGCTCATGATGCGCTCGTGGCTGTATTGCTAAATTCACATGTACCAAACTCGCTATTAAGCGAGGCGAGCAGACGACATAGGTAAATGACACATTCAAGCATGATAATCACAACATGCGTGTCATGTAACAGCATGACTACATGCAACACTGATGATGCGCTCGCGGCCGTTTCGGTAGCTTCACATATGCCAAATTTGGTATTATGGTATGTGACTGGTTCAAACATGATAATCATGAGATGCGTGTCATATGAGAACATGACTACTTGCCACAGTCGAGGTGCCAATACATTTCGACGTGAAGTGGTGCGCGTGCTCGCCGGTGTGGGTTTCATCGCGTCACGCCAGCGTTGGTTTGCCAGGCGGCGGTCCTGCAGGTTACTCGCAGGCGCGTGCCGCGCTGCGACTTTGACCCATGCGCATTTGAGTACGTGCGGCGTCCCTACGTCACGAAAACGGGGAGACGCAGTGTTTTCTGGGTATTGCACCGGTGCGAAATACAGCAGGTGGCATTTTGTGCCGGTTGCCGTCGGGCCGCGCTGGTGCGCACTGGTCGCGCCTGGTGTCAGACTATAGAGTGCTCGCGTTTTGCTAAGGTAGCGTTACGGCGCTCAGCGTGCGCGCGTCAACGCTACACTGGAGTATATTGGGCTCTTCATGATGCCCTCGCGGCCGTTTTGCTAGCTCCGCATATACCAAATTTGGTGTTATGTGACGTCAAGGAAGGACGAAAAAATTGCCAGATTCCACGTACAGAGGGAATCGATGATATGCGAAGCATAATTGAGAAATTATGATATGTCAGTTTTAAAATCAGTATAACGTTACGAGGCTGACTTAAATTATCCCGTACGTGACTTCTACGTTTTGATTGTTTTTTTTTTCATTTTTTATTTATTGGTACCTCAAGGGTCCCGAGGGACAATACATGAGGGGTGGGTATCATAAGTGAGAGAAAACGATAAACAATATAACAATGAACATCAATAAGACTAAAATACAAAATATAGATACAAACGGCGGGCAATAGAAATAAGACAATCGATTTCACAAAGGCAAGTTCAAAGGCATCAATTCATGTATGTTCGATAGTATATCGGAAGCGTGTTGCATCACGGACAAGTGCAACATCTTTTGGAAGGCCTTTCCAGTCTCGGGCAGCTCTGACGAAGAATGACTGATGGAATGTAGTGATGTGGGTACGGGGTGGAATTACTGCGTTCAGGTGGCTTGTTCGCGATGTACGATGAGTCAGTTGAACCAACCGACTGTCACGAGGCATGGTGTGAAAGAACCTGTGGTAGAGGCAAAGGCGAGAGATGCGGCGACGAGAGGCAAAGGGCACCAGCTCCAGCTTAGACGTTAGAGACGAAATGCTTGAGTGATAAGAGTATTCAGAAAGGATAAATCTGGCGGAACGGTTCTGGACTGATTAGAGAGCTTTAGTGAGATTAGATTGGTGGGGGCAAAGATAGCAGAGGCATATTCAAGTTAAGGTCGCATGAGCGTTATATATGCAAGTAATCTTACATGTGACTGAGCCATGAAAAGGTATAGACGAAGGTAACGGAGCTTTTTGTTCGAAGCGCAGGAGAAATAGCGAAAAGGAGAAATGCCCAAATTAGAATGAAAGGCGTCTGCACACAGCATATGTTGTCGGGCATGCGGATCGCGTTCATTTACAACTGCTAATGCAGCGAGAAAAGAGAGAGAGAGAGGATAAAGATGCAAGGAAAGGCAGGGAGGTTAACCAGACGCACATTCGGTTTGCTACCCTGCACTGGGGAAGGAATAAAGGGCAGAAAAGAGGTTGCAGAAAGATGAGAAGGTACACACAATCACGAGCACACTCGGGGAGCACACACAATGCAGCGAGAAACTTGTTTTTAAAGTGTGACATCTAGAAGTATTGCACCAAAAATAGATCATTTGGAGGCATACCATGAAAATGGTTGAAGTGGAGCCTCGCATACAAATGAAATTCGTACAAGAAAAAGAGCAGTTTACACAGAAAGGCCACCTGGTGTAGACGAATATAGATTTACTTTTTTTCTTCGTCGAATGGTTTCCGGAAGATATTGAGAAAAACTGCAAGCCCTATAATTATGAAAATGGAACGCACAGTACATTGAAAGCAATTTTTGCGCGCATTCTAAGAACCACGAAAAGGGCGTAGGTGCATTCATTGCAGAAGTTCTGGTTATTGTTATTGTTCTTTCTTTTTCGAAGTAAGACGGAAATTGTCACGTGGGCGCGATTCTGACAAAGCAAAGCTCATATTTAATGCACTTTAGTCACCACAAGCACACGTGTTGTGTCACTGCCTATACAGTTTTATATTTCACCCAAGGTTTTCCTTAAAAAAAACTGTTTCACGTAGTACCCAGCTTGATTTATTTGACTTCACAACTTTTAAAAAAAGGCCTTGAAAATAAGCTGCGCTTTGGCATTCCAACACTGTTTTGATTATCACTTTTACCTTTGATCACTGCAACATGCATTTTTTTTGTTGAAAGGGTCTATTAAATAATGTAAAAGGAGGCTTGTATAATTCAGCTTGAAGAGTTCGGTCTTTCTGGGAAAAGGTGAGCGATGTAAAGTAGCGTTTTTGTTTTGAATTTTCTGTGCAATTTATGGTATTTAATGGTAATACAGCTTTACAGACGCAATCTATGCTTCCTACACATTCATGCGTTAGTACCGTTCAGACGATGCTCTATTGTTTCTATTCATTCCAAACGACATGCAAGCTGTCCATGTGCTTCTGAATACCTGCGTGAGTTTCGCGCCACAAACATATAACTAAATGTTCAATAAAATAAAAGATTTGTTCAGCTTTGGTTTCTCTTCTCTTCACCTTTGTGCATAATACTTAACGGGAATGAAGCGGGACAGCATGAGGGAAAGTGCAATCCATCAAACAAATGAAATCACGCTACCGGTGATGTGGGAATAATGGCTGCTCCTGGAAGTTTGGCAGCTGATTCGTGGCTGGTGCATAACATTGTGCTACCATGAATGTTGGCTTTCTGAGCGATTTAGTCGTGCTTACTTGTAGACATGGTTAAACGCAGTTGTAAAATACCAAAAAATAAGTGGAGCCAATGGATAGGCCACGGATTTGAAAGTACCCAGCATGCGTTTCTGGAAAATTATTTGTAATTACACAACAATTTGCAAAATACCAGGTGGCTTGCGAATCAGTGGTATGCAAATCCTGCGCATGCAAGCTGACTGTGTCAGAACTTTTAAAGACGATAGTCCTTCTTAGAGTACTTCGAAGCAGAAATCTTGGTCTGTGTTTAGCGAAGTTTATTTTCACGAACCGTGAACATCAAATACAATAAAGCAAAGCATCGTGAAAGAATACAACATCCACAGACACCACAAAACTTGTTGCAAAAAGATATGTTTACATATGTACATGGAAGACAACATACACCGATACACAAGAATTGTTACAGAAAGATATGTCTACATATGCACTATTAAATAGAAGGTAAACGGAGGACACACAAATAAGTGTAAAGATCTACATGTTAGGTATTTAGATAGTATTTAGAAGGTATTTGAGTCAGTACAAAACAAATAATCCACCGAAACCAGGCAGGCCTGAAACAAGCTTTACACGTCTCTCACAGACGAACACAAAGGACAGGACCAGTGTCGAAGGAATTCCTCCTCACCAAGAAAGAAGAGCACCTCCGTCAAAACATACGGTATTTTTGCACAGTCGCTCCAAAATTGGGAAGAGAGCACGGCGGCGACGACCTGCTGCAACAGCCTCACAGCGATTACGCCAAAGACAGTAGGCACCAGAAACAATGAGAAGACAGGTGATGCGGCCTCGAGAACAGCTTCCAGAAGAAACAAAGCGGTTTACTCCGAGGCCACGAAATCCAGCATGAACAGCCCTCCGGAAAACACGAGCAACGACGCATTGTCCTAAAAACACGCTGATTTGTTTCCCGTAGGGAGCAGTTCGGACACAATGCTGACCGGACCATTCTCCACCGTTCGAGGCGGTCAAGAGTAGGAAGAACGCCTCACCTCAACCGCCACATGAAGTCCCTAAGGTAGCTAGGCAGAAATGATGCCGTCAGCGTGCTCCAAGACACAAGAACAGAGCGGGTGCGGTGTGCCGGAGGAACTAACGGGAGCAACAAAACGGCTGTTGTGTCAACAATAGGATTGTCTAACACATCTACCATAGGCCGAAGCGACTGAATATGCCGAAGAAGTGCGACAGCTGTTGCATAAAACGAACGGAGTATTATTAATTGTGGGCCCCGATTAAGGTGCCCATCAGGCATTAAATACTGCAGGTGAGGGTCTAGAAAAAATTGACACCGTATCTGCATATTAATTTGCAAATGTCGTCGAAAGACGATAGTCTTGCGTTTGGAGAGAGTGAACAAAACATTTATTTGATGTTCTGTGCAAGAAATCGGTGAATGGTATTTTGGAGGCGCTGTATTAGAGTGCCTCGAGCGTGCAGCGGAGGTGAACGATCGCATCAAATCACGTCACACGTGAGACACGAGCGCCATCTGGCAGTTTTCTTAGAAAACGAACAGCGTGGCTCTGAGGCAAGTGCACGCGCCCGTCTTAAAGTTGCTAAGGTGTAGAACGCAAGGCGACAGGTAGGTGCCACCACCGTCGCGTCTTAGCAAAGCATGGAAAACACTTGCCTATTCGTGCAAGCGTTGCGTGGCCAGGGCAGCGTACTAACGCTACGGTCCTTGAAATTGCTTATGTACATCTTTTCTAGTAAACGACGCCCATGCAGAATATATACGTGTTGTTATGGTGCCCCAGACATGCGCAATAGTTGCTTTTCAATTGACCATTGCACTAGTAAAAACGCTTAATCTTGAGCAACATTTGTGGGCGCTATGGATGGGATCGGCCGTTTCAAGTACCCAATGCCGGTAAGCGTGGACAAACAGACAAATATACGGACAGACACACAGACCAAAATTTTTTTGTTGAAAGTCCCCAAGAAAGAATATCGTCTTTATTAATATGCCAGAGTTCGCGCGGAGGATTCCTCTCCTTGTACGAGGCGCAACAGGAAGCGCAGGGCCAGTGGCCGTCAGCGTGTTGATACTGAAGGGAAAGCAAAACATCCCTGCGAACGCTGCTTTCCTAACGCCACACGAGAAACCAACTCAGTGCCACCGGACCGAAAGAAGAAACACAAGCACGCAGACTGCAATGACCTCACGATGCGTAATGGTGGCTGCGCCACATGATATAGGTGCCAAATGCGACCGCAGGATAAAATCTGCGCAAGGTACCTCCGCTCACGAAGCGGAAAGTTGAAATCCCGGGCGTTCTCAATTTTTAGGGGTGAAGCTCCCTAAAGCGGCACCTGTTCGCCATCATAGTTGTGCCTAACATGTCTTACGCTTTGACCTCCAAGGTGCGTCGTTGAACATCAAAAATTTCGCAGCGTGCGCGTCAACTAAAAGCCGAATTCCCCTGTCTCTCATTCCCAATTAGAAGCCATTGGTATGTACATTGACCACTATTTGACAAGAAAGGGTTGCTACGTTATTCTCGCTGGGCGTAACCTCCTTGGTTTTAGAAAGGTTTAGCGATCGTTGGGCCGCAGTGTCATGAATACAGTGAACCAGTGTGTACTATAAACTCGAGGTGGTTAAAGGTGAGAAGTAGACACGAAACGCAAGCCGAAAGAACGTGTGCGTGTGCCACCTCTCGTTTAGTCGTTCAAATGTTCGCTGGATGGCGGGGCTTCGATATGCCGAATATATGATGAATAGATGCGAGATGGTGGTACTTGGAGTATTTACTAGATGGACAAACGGACACACAGACAGATGCATGGACGGACGCGTGGATGGCTGCAGGGACGGATGGACGCATGGACGGACGCAGGGGCGGATGCATGGACGAACGCAGGAATGGATGCACGAACAGATGCACGCACGAACGGGCGGATTGACGCATGGACGGTCACACAGATGGACGCATGGACAGATGGAAGAAAAAACGAATGGACGGATGGATGAATACAGGTAACTAGTATGTACCATGAACTCGAGGTGGTTAAAGGTGGAAAGTACACACGAAGCGCAAGCCGTAAGAAAGTGTGCGTGTGCCACCTCTCGTTTAGTCCTTGGAATGTCCGCTGGATGGCGGTGGTTCTATATGCGGCATATATGATGAAAAGATACGAGATGGTGGTACTTGGAGTGTTTTCTAGATGGACGAACGGACACACACAGAGATGCACGGTCGGACGCACGAGTGGCTGCACGGGCGGATGGACGCATGGACGAACGCAGGGATGGATGCACGGATGGACGTGCGGACGCACGAACAGACGCACGCACGGACGGGCGGTCGGACCCACGGACGGTCACACAGATGAACGCATAGACGGATGGAAGCAAGAATGAATGGACGGACGGATGCTTCGCCCCATTCTCCATCATTCACCCCGTTGATATGCTGCCATTTTTGGCTTTACTTCATCGAGGGCATTTGACCAAACGTAGTTACAAACGCCCTAGTGGTTGAATCGAATTCCTAAATTGCGAAGAGACACAGCCGGCTGAAAAAGAGATGTAGAGCTAAGCCTGGGATATGGACAGCCCTTGAACAAATACGGGAATTTCGAGAGGTTTAGCGCGGCACCTGAAATGGCACCATACTGAAAGAATAAACGAATGGCATGTGAAAGACTATCTTCATCTGAAAGGTACAGAGTTATGTCTTCAGCAAAAGCTGAGACTTTCAAGGCACTGCTGCCCGGAAGCGCAAGACTCCGAACAAGTGAATCCGCTTCTGGAGCACACAACAATGGCTCAAGGCTGAGGACAAATAGAACAGGAGGCTATGGGCGCCCCTGACATACCCTACGTGTATTAGAAAAGGCAGCGCTCTCCAAGCTATCTAGAACAAGTGTGCCTCATATACCAGAGTAAATATGTCTAAATAATTCCACAAAATAACCAGGAGAGAGAGAGAGAAACGTCTTTATTCACAAAAGCATGGAGAAGGAGGGCGTGGGAGGAACCCCTAGTCCGGTGTCCCTAGGACGACTCCAGTGACGAGCCAGGCCGGCTGTACCAGGAAAAGCAAGGGCTCTGAGCACTTTAAAGATATACGTGTGCTCTGGTCGGTCAGATACTTTCTTTTGGTCCAAAGACACAAGGAGACCACGCGCAGATTGTGACAGATTATAGGCTATGATATCCCGGGTGGCAAAGGACAAGCTCTGTATTTCTCGCCCAGGCATGCACTCTTAAAGAAAATGTAATGAAGTTTTCTCCATTTAGGGAGGAACGGCGATGTCCCCAATGTTCGTCTTTAAAGAGAGAAACGTTGCTCCCTCATCCACGGAGAAACGTGTTCCTCCCTATGAAAATCAACATGGCTGACCCCAGGTTAGTGAAGCGAGTAGGCTTAGCAAGTGCATGGATTCTCGACTGATAAGGAGTACACGGCACTGAAAATTAAAAACAATGGTGCCGCTGAGCGTGATATCGAACGAAATTATTATAAAAACAAGCAGACGAACCTGTAGTGATGAAAACATCGCGAAAGAGAACGACGGAGCAAGCAGGTTTCGTTCGGCCAGTGAGGCGACGTTCATCACTCTGAAAGACACGGATACTGCAGAATCCTCCCCCGGAGAGTGCGTGCAAGGCTTGCTGTATTTAAGGTCCCTAGATGAAACAAGGTAGCGTCACTCATTGTTCTCGAGCCGTCCTCCTCACTCTCTCGATTACTCCTCTTTTTCTCTGCCATCCGCGTCTGTAATTGGTGCATTACTTGCACGTGATCTTGCAAATGGCTGGTGGTGTTATTTATTATTATGCAAAAGGTTCAAAACGAGTACGCATGTACATGTGGCTCCAGCCGGATTCTCGCCGTGACCAAAGACAAAATCGTAGCCAGAACATAAACTGAAGAGGAAGAGCGTTTTGGTGTGTGCTAAGTCGACCAAGATTGTTTCGCCAAGCTCGTTCAATGCAACATCTGCGTTTTTCAGCAATGCTGCGTTGCCGTAAACAACAGAAAATGGTTTCGCTCTCTTCAACTTACCTCGTGCTTTCCGAGATGAAGCGCACCATGAAGTGCAACTATGAACCATTTCACGCGAATGCTTTCGTGCAACTCTGTCAACGTATGTCGACGCGGATCTGCGAAGCGAGTTCACTTGTCGGTTTTCATTGAAACGCCAGGCGCGCGTCTAATGCGTGTCTAGTGCATGCCAGTTGGTAGAAATACATGTGGGTATGCACGTATTGAGAGCAGCTGTAGGTTGTAATCAACGCAGCTTAAGAAACATTTCACTCTTGACCAGTTCCCGCTTGAGCCGAAACGCGCTGCTTCGAGACACCTCACCAGTAGAACTCTCAGTTTTCAGGAAGTTCCCAGCACCACATCAGAATAACTTGGCATCACGATTGTCCAAATGGGCACATTTAAAAAAAACGCCATCGCAGTGCTGCTAGACGAGTGTTCCTACCAGTCTGGTCGTAGCTTTTTTTCTTGCGTGTGCACAAGCCGGTTGTAATCAATCGTCACAACGTCACGCCCTGTGGCCACTTACAGGATCCAGCAAGAAGCACGTTCACTGTGTCACAGCACGAACAAAACACAATCGGAGAAGTGGACTAGTTAGAACTGGACGAAATACCGCGGCCGTGGAACTAAAAATGTACTACGCGAGACGCCATGGCTAGTGGTGTGAAGTATAGAACTGCACAACGTTGCCGGTTGAGTAACGCACATCCCGCTTGCTCTTGTGTTGTGCCGTTTATGTTCATAAAGGTGACTGTTTATTCTACGTCTTATTTCCTTCCATTTTGTTTCATTTACATCTATTCACCGTAGCAACAGAACCCAAACATTCGCTTTTGGATGAAAGTTTTAAACCTTCTAGGGGGCGCTTCAGGCAAATAAGCGAGGAGGAAAAGAGAGGGTGTCGCTACCTTGAAAACTCGTTTCATCTAGGGACCTTAGCTGTATTTATTTCTCGCAGATTCACATAGTGTAGCGACGTTATCCATGCGTTTACGGGACCGCAGGTCACGAGATGTGCTTCCAAACCGTAGACTCGATTCACAGCAAAACCATTCCGACTCAGTAGTGTAGCTTTGATAGATGTTCAACGTTACATTGGAGGTGTGAGAGTGTCATAGTTGTGAAATAGATTGGTGCTGGCGCTATCTGAAGGGACTCAACGATACTAAAGAAAAGGTTGCCAGCGGCGATGTACGTTGTTGTCATACCCACCATCACGGCTCTCTTGCGGATAAGTTGCGACTCAACCAATTCAGGATTACTCACTGACACCGGACGCCTGATATATTCTGATGCAATGCATACAGCTACACATGCACACAAGGACACATAGTACGCATATAGGGTGAACTCAATGAACAAGAGCACAATGAAATATTATCCACAGCGGCACTCACTTGGACGTGTTTACTCACTGACACCGGACGCCTGATATATTCTGATGCAATGCATACAGCTACACATGCACACAAGGACACATAGTACGCATATAGGGTGAACTCAATGAACAAGAGCACAATGAAATATTATCCACAGCGGCACTCATTCGGACGTGTTTACTCACGCCCTACTACAAAAACGCATAAGTTTATACAGCAATAATTTTAACTGACCTTAGTGGAACAGGTTACAAGTAAGTTTTTGTACACTTTTTTACGTTTTCTGGCAATACCACAACATGCACACACGTAAATATTGACGCGCGTATGTGCCAGAGGTGAGGACAACGAAGGAGCGCGAGTGTCTTTGGCCGAGGGAAAAAGACGAAGAAGTCGTTGCAGTCTGTTTCCTGCGATCGATAAATCGTATTTGTTTGAGGCGCTTTGTGTGCTCGTCAATCTCGCGTCGTCACACTGGTGGAAGTGCTGGGTACGTCTTCATGCTTGGCACTCCTTCGCGGACCCGACATTCAAGCCCGGAATCACTACCACCCATCGACACACCAGTCCACCGTTCCAGTCGCCGTCTGCGAGGCCTAGCTCCCGAGCTCAATCCCTTTCCAGAAACTGCCAGCAATCGCTTGCCTCCTTCAACCACCATGGCCACTGCAGCTACATCGCACATGACACTTCAGAATCCCATGATTCCTGACTGCTTTCATGGTGAGACCTATGAAGATGCACAAGACTGGCTGGACCAGTTCGAACGCTGCGCGAAGTACAACCAGTGGGCCACCCCAGAAGACAAGCTCGCGAATGTGTACTTCTACCTGAAAGACAACGCCCAGACGTGGTACATTAACAGGGAAAGAAGCATGGCTACGTGGGATGACTTCTGCAACCAGCTGATTGACACCTTCAGCAGTATTGACAGAAAGGAGAATGCGCAACGTCTCTTGGAAGCTCGAATTCAAAAACCAAACGAGAGCGTCGCTATGTTCGCCGAGGACATGACCCGTCTTTTCGGCAGGGCGGATCCCGAGATGCCGGAAGACAGGAAGCTCCGGTATCTAATGCGAGGCGTGAAGGAGCAACTGTTTGCTGGGCTTGTGAGAAATCCGCCAACAACAGTAGCTGAGTTCACGAAAGAAGCCACAGCTATTGAACGGGCCTTACAGCAACGGTACCGTCAGCAGAACCCGGTCAACGTTCGAGCGAGTAGCCCTGTCACGACTGCGGCGAGCCTCTGCGACAACGACAGGCCTCTGCGGGAAGTCATCCGGGAGATTTTGAGGGAGGAGCTTCGGCAGCTTGGTTTAATTCCAGCAACTGAACCGACGCCGGCATTGTCTTTTGTCGCTGATGTTGTCCGAGATGAGGTCCGCCATGCTCTCTCTTCATCCGGCTATAATGGTGTGCGACGACATTTTACTTATGCTGATGCAGTCCGACGCCCCGTCGTCGCTCCTTCAGCACAGCAGACCCCAATGACTGGACCACCACCAACCCTGCAAACACAGCCACAGTCAGCACCGACCACTTTCGCAACCTCACCGATTCCTCCGACAAGACGAATGCCGTATAACCAACATGCCCCACAACGTCGCCCCACAACGTGGCCCAATAGTGAGTCTCCACTTACCTATCAGCGTCGGAAAACCGATTTGTGGCGTACCGCTGACCGTCGACCGGTATGCTTTCATTGTGGCGAAGCTGGGCACGTCTACAGAGTTTGCCGTTATCGCGACGCTCAGTACTCGAGATTTCCTCGCTACCCTGATTACGTTGCGTACGACGATCAACGCATGCACAACTACGCCCATGTGAACACACCGCCGCAGAATCCAGTAATGCCCAGATCACGTTCTCCATCTCCTGCGCGGCCCAGTTCACCTAATCGTCGCAGTTTTGCCGACGTCACCAGGGGCAGGTCCCCTAGCCCGCGACGGGGAAACTAGACGCAGCGACCTCGGGGGGTGGGGTTGCCAATATTCGAAATTCCGAACAGCCCCCATTGCAGACAAGTGACAGCTCGAAGCCATCGATACCGAAGAAGACGACAGCAACGACTAATTCGACGAATGAGACAACTGCCGACGTAACCGACGTTATCAGCGCTGACCTCGTCGTTCACATTGACGGCCACCAAGTGACGGCACTTGTGGATACTGGCTCCCACTTTTCTATAATAAGCCTACAGCTAGCCGAAAGACTCAGGAAGGTGAAAATGCCATGGCAGGGACCCAATATAAGAACTGCAGGAGGTCAGTTGATGACACCGGTTGGAAAGTGCACGGCCCGACTCTTCATTGCTGGTTCCACCTTTGTCGCCACCCTCGTCATTCTCCACGAGTGCTGTAAACAGCTCATATTGGGAATGGATTTCTTGCGCGAATACGGGGCTGTGATTGACATCCGTGACAGAAGCGTAACGTTCACTGTAAGCTCGGAGACTGCTACAGATAAGGAACACCAGCCACCTCACTTCCGTATTGCCGATGACGACGTCATACTGCCGCCACGAAGTTGTTCTCTCGTATCCGTGCACTGTGACAAATTACGAAATGGTACTGGCGTCGCTGAACACATCAAAGAGCTCGCATTCACTAGCGGCATTTCTGTTGCCAGGGCTGTCATCACTGTTATTGACGGATGCGCTAAACTGCTATTGACAAATTTCAGCAGAGAACGCCGACACATAGTTAAAGGCACGGCTATTGCCTATTTTGACGAACTCTCGCAAACAGAAGATTGTCATTTAGTGGAGGAAGCAGCAGCGTCTACTATCACTACACCGACACCTGTAGACGTTGGTCCAATGTTATCTTCCATTGAGCGAGACCGCCTTCTCACGCTGATCAACAAGTTCCACGGCTGCTTCTCATCCACATCAAGAGTTGGTCAAACGGCACTGACGAAACACCGCATCATCACGGATTCCGATGCCAGACCCATCCGGCAAAATCCTTATCGAGTCGCCCCAAAGGAGCGTGAGGTAATTCAAAAACAGGTGAAAACGATGCTAGAAGATGGTGTTATTCGGCCGTCTAACAGTCCTTGGGCATCACCGGTAGTACTCGTCAAAAAGAAGGATGGTAGCTTGCGTTTCTGCGTCGACTACCGTAAGCTTAATCAGATCACAAAGAAGGACGTCTACCCTCTGCCGCGTATTGATGATTCATTAGATAGGCTACGAAACGCACGCTACTTTTCGTCTATGGACTTAAAAAGCGGCTACTGGCAAATTGAAGTGGATGAGAGAGATCGTGAGAAGACCGCCTTTGTTACGCCCGACGGACTTTATGAATTTCAGGTTCTTCCTTTCGGTTTGTGTTCGGCGCCAGCAACATTCCAGCGTCTCATGGACACGGTTCTGTCGGGACTGAAGTGGCAAACCTGCTTGGTGTACCTCGATGACGTGATTGTCTTTTCGGCGACTTTCGAGGAACACTTACGAAGGCTCGAAGCAGTTTTTGAAGCAATACGCTTGGCCGGTCTTACTCTAAAACCAGAAAAGTGCCACTTCGGCTTCCACGAACTTCGATTCCTCGGTCACGTCGTGAGCAGCCAAGGGATCCGACCCGACCCGGATAAAATTGCCGCCGTGGCAAACTTCCCGACGCCATCAGACAAAAAATCAGTGCGACGTTTTTTAGGTCTCTGTGCCTACTACCGGCGGTTTATTGCTAATTTTTCGCGCATCGCATGGCCATTGACACAGCTTACTCGGGAAGATACCCCCTTCAGATGGGGCGAAGACCAACAGCAGGCATTTCACGAGCTTCGTCAGCGAATGCAAACACCCCCCGTGTTGGCCCACTTCGATGAAGACGCACCGACAATACTTCATACAGACGCTAGTAATGTGGGTCTTGGAGCAGTGCTCGTACAGTCGAAGGACAACAATGAAAACGTGATCGCCTATGCCAGCAGGACGCTGTCCCGAGCTGAAGCTAATTACACTACGACAGAAAAAGAATGTCTTGCAATGGTATGGGCAGTCCTGAAGTTTCGTCCTTATTTGTACGGCCGCCCATTCACCGTTATCAGCGATCACCACTCTCTCTGTTGGTTAGTCAACTTGAAAGATCCGTCTGGCCGCCTTGCACGATGGAGTCTTCGGCTCCAAGAATTTGACTTCACTGTTGCCTACAAGTCGGGAAAACGACACACCGATGCCGACTGTCTTTCTCGGTCTCCGATTGAGACGGCATGCCCGGACAACGACGATGACGACACGGCCTTTCTCGGAATTGTGGACACTGCCACCTTTTTTCAACAGCAGCGTGGCGATGCTGAGCTGCTACCACTTATAGATTACCTACAAGGGCGAGCGAATAGCGTTCCGAAGTTATTTGCGAGAGGGCTGCCGTCGTACTGCTTGCGAAATGACGTTCTTTATAAGAGGAACTTTTCGCCCACCGGCAGCAGCTACTTGCTCGTCGTTCCTTCTTCGCTTCGCCGTGAGGTACTGCAAGCCTGTCACGACGAACCTACTGCTGGTCACTTGGGTTACGCAAGAACACTGGCGAGGATAAGGCAGAACTATTACTGGCCAAGACTTGCCGAAGTTGTCAAAACTTACGTGCAGGCATGTCTAGATTGCCAGCGCCGCAAGCCACCATCCATCAAACCAGCTGGCCTGCTGCAGCCTGTTCGAGTGCCGGCGACACCGTTTGCACAAATTGGCATGGATTTTCTGGGCCCCTTCCCAAAGTCTGCCACTGGAAACAGGTGGATAATCGCCGCCACGGATTACCTGACCCGATACGTGGAGACAGGCGCTCTGCCACGGGCAACGGCAGCTGAAGCGGCGCAATTTTTCATCGAAGCCATCGTCTTAAGACACGGTGCCCCCGCAATAGTAATCACCGACAGAGGTACTGCGTTCATGGCCGAGCTTTTGAGCACCATTTTCCGACTAAGTGGTACAGCTCACAGGAAGACAACGGCGTATCATCCCCAGACCAACGGGCTCACCGAACGCCTCAACAAGACCCTGGCTGACATGATAAGCATGTACGTAGATGTAGAGCACAAGAACTGGGACATCATTTTGCCCTACGTCACGTTCGCCTACAACACGGCTCGTCAAGAGACCACTCGGAAGACACCCTTTAGTCTCCTCTACGGACGCGAGGTTACAACAACGTTAGACGCAATGCTCCCTCATGAAAATGATGGCAATGAGACAGACGCCCAAGAGTTTACCCAGCTAGCAGAAGAAGCCAGACAACTTGCCAGGTTGCGAATCACCAAACAGCAAGACGAAGATGCCAAGTATTACAACCTCCGGCACAGACCCGTCATATACAACGTGGACGACAAAGTATGGGTCTGGACACCTGTTCGTCAGCGTGGGCTTTCCGAAAAGCTGTTGCGAAGATACTTCGGACCCTACAAGGTTCTGCGACGCATTAGTGACGTCAACTACGAGGTTGTTCCGGACGGCGTGCAGTGTTCAAAGCGGCGCAGACATTCACCAGAAATTGTCCACGTGCTTCGGATGAAGCCTTACTTTCAGTGACTAACTGTGCAGTTTTGGTTTCGCCTTGCTTTTCAAACGTTTAACATCGGGACGATGTTTTTTTTTTAAAGGGGGAATAATGACGCGCGTATGTGCCAGAGGTGAGGACAACGAAGGAGCGCGAGTGTCTTTGGCCGAGGGAAAAAGACGAAGAAGTCGTTGCAGTCTGTTTCCTGCGATCGATAAATCGTATTTGTTTGAGGCGCTTTGTGTGCTCGTCAATCTCGCGTCGTCACAATATGTTGTATCTGATGCTTAGACACACGGCACTTTATTAACAGTTTCACAATTATTAATGGAATAATTACTGGAGCTTATGAGGTTTTTGCAAAAACGATTACCCCAAGCCATGCATGGAATGCCTAAGGCAATCCGAACGCTGCGCCATCTCTCGAACACTGCCACGGTTATTTTTTTTCTTGAAGCCTTCGAGAACTCGAACGCTTGCCGCGCGCTAGCCATTTCGGAGGTCACGTCTTTTTTTCATTCTTCCACTTGTTACTCGGAGAGGGCGCAGAATGCAGACCAGACTTAGTCTCCGTCGTGGTAGGTGTTGTGTGGTCGCGTCGACTTCGTTTAGTTGTTTCGTGTTAACGTTTGCTTATATTCTTTTTACGGGCTTACGACAAGTGTGACCGTTAGCCATGGATATAATACACTGCTAGCCCTTCAATGACAATGTTTTTGATCCGGTAACGACCATCCTAGCAGTGTTTACATGCATTACAACGTGGGTCTTGCGAGAGAAATAAGTGATGACCTCGCATTCGACGGTAATTTTTCGTGAGCTAAGGCAGTGGTTGTTGGCGTCGCGGCAGGTCTATTACTTGAGTAAAGGCACTAGCGCTGCAGTTCTCAAATTTACTATAACGTTATAGCATACTGTACCTACATACTTTTCTGCTTCAGATGCCTCTCGCGATTTGCCTCGCGTGTCAACTTGCAGTCATAGTGCGTGCCACAATTTTGTTGTTAGCGCTATGGCTGTGGTGGTTACTATTACTGTGGGGTTGGAATACTCTTTTCACAAAGGTGAGTGAGTGTTAGTACTTACCTGATGTGCACAGCTGTTACTAGAATTGCATTTTGTGTTGAGTTTCTCTTGACAAAGGAGAATCATGAACGAGAAAGGCATACTGCACGCGTGCATAATTCCATATTACATCTCAGTGCTGCCATGGGCAGTTCAAAAGGCATGCGATTGAGAATTTCGTTTAACTGACAGAATTCATTGGTTTACTTTTTACAAAAGTGTAGTTATGATGATGTTTAAAACGTTTCTGATGGTTTTAACCCATTCTGGCGAATAAACGCTCTTTGAAAATTCGCAGCCTGTTTCCCTTTGTGCTTTCACCTGCCGTGGTAGCATTGCCTTATTGGGTGTCGTGTGACTATGCTGGAGGACGGAATTGAGACTTCTGGCCACGGCAGCCGTATTCGAATGGGAGTAATCTGCAAAGAACATACATATGGTAGCAGCGGCACGTATTACCCTATCAATTGTATATAATCGTGCTTTCACGTATGGGCTGCACAGTGGTATCAGGTTTCCTAGGATGTTGCAAAAATTAAGTGTTATGCTTTTTTGCGCCTCGTTTAATTCATGAGCGCTGTTGGTGCCATGCGAAACTAAAAATGCGTGGGCTTACTAAGTATCATCATCATCATCATCAGCCTGACTGCGTCCACTGCAGGACAAAGGCCTCTCCCATGTTCCGCCAGTTAACCCGGTCCTGTGCTTGCTGCTGCGCATTTATACCCACAAACTTCTTAATCTCAACTGCCCACCTAACCTTCTGTCTCCCCCTAACCCGCTTGTCTTCTCTGGGAGTCCACTTAGTTACCCTTAACACCCAGTGGTTATCCTGTCTACGCGCTACATTCCCGGCCCATTACTATGTCGACACCAAAAAAAATCATTATTTGTGTACAGTCTAAGGTATTTGACAAAGCAAGACTGCTTGGAAAGCAGAGCTCCTTGTATTCGTGACAAATTGATAGTATGAAACAAGACGAGACACACACGGAAGTGTGCGGAACATATTGCGAGTGCCTGGCGATAAAAAAGAGAGGCTTTTACTCCACACCAATGAAACAAAAAAAACGTCATTCCCGCATTGCTTACATCAATCTTAGGTAAAAGCAACCGCTCGCGAATGGCCGCGGCCAGCTAGGCTTAGAGTGCGCATGCACGCGCGCAAGACCCCCGTGATTGAGGAGAAACTTGAACATTGAAGGAGGAACGTTGCTCGTTTGATCCTTGCCGCGAGAAGGCGCGACGGGTTAATTGCCCGAAAGGGAGGAAGTCGCTCTGCTGAAGGAGGAACGAAGCCCGTTTCTACATTCTCGCTCTTTTTTTTTAGACTGTAGATGAAGCCTGGTGATGACCCACCAAGGTGTTCACCAGAGCCCTCAAACGTTGAACTATCAGCGTTGAGAATATCTTTAAGTCAACGTTAAGAAGCGTGATAGGTCTCCAATCTTCAGGATTACCAGAGGAAGCATCACCTTTTGGAATAAGCACAATGCGTCTATCTGGAAAACTTGATGGAGAGACACCATCCTCGATACATCATTGTATAACCGTGGTTAAGGCAGTACCAAGTTAATTCCAAAATAACAAGTAAAATTCCACTGGGAAACCATCTGGCCCAGGGGCTGTCCCCCGTTTCGTAGATTGTAGTGCTGCCTTTACCTCTTCGACTGATGGAGAACGTGCAGAGAATCAGCAGCTTGTTGAGGAACGCGAGGCAAACCTCTAATGATAGGCAGTATTATATCACAGTTTGTCCTCATGGCCGAACATGACACCTCTTCAAAATGCGCCAGAAAACGAGATCGGTCACGCGTAGGAAGCGGCTTTGTAGGTGGCGTCTGTTTGGTCGTAAAAACAGGTGATTGTAACTGTCCAAAACACGATTACCTGGCATAGCATAGCACCTCAGGGTGGGCACAAAGGTTGTGCCTACAATGCCATGCAGCCGCCGCCAGAGATGAGGTGGCAATCAAAGGCTGGGAGCGTTCACGTAATTCTTGTAGCCGAGCCCTCATCAGGGAAGATGGCATTTCGGCGCGCAAAGCGATGCGTAACTTCACTGCAGTATCGGCCAGCTCCTCAGAAACGCGACGACGAAGTGAACGCCCTTCAACTGAGCAGTGCAGGCACCACTGTATTTTAATAGCATCCCAGTCAAATGAATCGGACGCAGCGAGTGACACCCGTATTGCACGGGACAAATTTGACTGAGAGCATGCGTCCTGGAGGACGCGAACATCAAGACGCCATGGTTTCTCCGAAAAAGAAAATGGAATTTTCAGTTCTAAGAGAATCGGACGATGGTCAGAGATGTACACAGGCGAAGGTGGGATGGGCGGAACACGCAAGTCGGAGACAAATGTCTCTAAAGCATGTGGAATATAAGCCCGGTTGAGTCTGCTAGAGAATGGTCCGTGGCGCCATCTCCAAACACAAGTATTCGTGTGCATGACATTATGCGCATCCAGCAATGAAAAATGCTGGAAAAGGCGTCGCAGCTCACGTGGCTTCCAAGCAGACTGACGCTAGACAGGACCTTGTACGTCGCATCGCGTATTTCGCACACAGTAAAAGTCTCCAATAAGAATTACGTGATGACCGTCTAGGAAAAAAAAACATCCAAAATTTGAAAAGAGTCAATAGATTGTCCAATATGTGCAGGCGCATACAAACATTGTATCCTCATTCAAAAAGAAAAGTAAGTACAGCCTAGAGCCATAATTCTACCGACGCCGTCCGTCATAAACAACGTGGTGACCTCTCAATAATGTCCAATTAAGCATAATGATGCCTACTCCCGAAAAACGAGTAGTTGTGAAGGAAAATGGCGATCTAAGTAAAACTTTTGCTTAAAAGCCTTTACGTTGGAAGGTGAAAAGAAATTATTTCCTGCAGACACAAAACATCGCAATTTGCAGCACGGGCTACACTAATCAGCTCAGCCTGCTTTACCGGACTGCGAAAACCTTTTACATTGAAGGAAATAATATTCATTGCGGCAGCCATCGTAAACAATAAAGACTATTTTGGATACTCAACTCACAGTTCTGACAGACGCATGAGCGGGTTCCCCACAAGCAGCTCGATCACTTCTTACGACTAGGTGACCCAACGGTAGCGCGGGGCTTCTGGGGCCGCATTGAAGTCCGCCGGGGACTTCTGCCTCTGCTGGTGGCCTACGAGTCACTGCTGGATATTCGGTGGCGCTTGGTGCCGAGGCTCTTGAGCGAAGATGGCATAAATTTGTCTAAACTGTCCCGGCTGATCTCGCTTGGAGTGCTGTCGGTGTCTATCTGCAGGGCCGTGTCACTCCTAGTCTTGTTCGAGTCCTCGTTGATGAAAACCTCGTCACCTTAGGGCAAAGTCTCTTCAATAATAGAAGAAAGAACAGAACACTGGGCAGCCATAGGGTGAGCATCAGATATCCCGTCATCATCTGCGACCCGTTCACCGAGAGACGCCTCTTCTGCCGAGTGCTCGACCTGTGGTTCTGTGGGAATCACCACTGGTCGCGGGTTGCTGGATGGATCATCCACACCTTGAGGGGCTGCCTGGTCTAGTCTGGCTGGAGACACAGCGGGCGTTTGGTGTGGCGTCTGGTGTGGCGTTGCAATCCGCCCAACTTCGTCCTGGCAAATATACGGGCCGGGTGTTGATGATACGACGTCCTTGTTGTTGGATTGCGTTCCTGGTTGAAGTTTGGGTAATTCTTGGAGCCCGCCTCGGAATACGATGGCCTGATGGTGCAGGCGATGGTGGCATGCGGGTCATCACAACGGCGACACGGCAGCGAGCAGCCCTTCCCGTCATGGCCATAAACGCCCAACCTTCCACAAAACGGAGCTCTGCCGTTCATGCGGAAGTGCCCACTGTCTCCACATCAACGGCACACTCGCTGGATCCCTTTATAGTCACCGGTCACTCGATGGCCTGTGATCTTGAGGTAGTTGGGCACCGGCGACGTTGTCTTCATTTCCATCCAGACGAATCGCGTCCCAGTGTTCTCGGTTGGGCGCGAACCCATAAGTACTTTGCTGACGTGCAGCACCTTCCCGTAGGGAGGCAATGCTTGTGCGAGGACCTCGCTGCGAATGCGGCATGGCCGGAACAGAACGGTGACTTGAGTGACTAAGGGTTTCACGGGCACGACAGCAACGTGCTCTCCTCTGATGATGAGGTGGGACGCGTCGACGATTTGAGCCAGAGTGGCTTCACTGTTAACGGTGACTTGGTAATTCCGGCCTCCAAAGTGCTGTACACAGTAGACCTCTTCGATCCCTACTATTGAAGGCGTCGCATTAATGACGTCTTCGGGACTAGTTCCCTCGGGGACGACTACGTCGAAGGCTAGCACCTTCTTCGGGGGCTGGCTTGCCATTAATGGCGTCCGCCAGCCCAGGGACGTTCTGAGATGTTATCGAATACGACGAGGGAACACGAGGTTTCGGCGACGCCAACAGCAGGTGCAATTATATATGAAAGCAATCACAATTACTTGAGTTAGAGTGTGAGTTTTGTACTTTTTTATAATCATAGAATGGTTTTTGGGACGTCTACATATCAATCAATTTGTACTTTTCTGTTACCCGACTCAGTGGAATGACAAAAGTTTAACCAATTCTTCAATGACCAGTCATCTTGATCAAAACTCTTGCGTTCTTATGCACCGACATTGACAATTAAAAATATACAATACGAATACTTCGGGTAAACATCACTACGGCGGCACTAGGTTGCGCATTACTTTATTTCAAAAATGCATACATGCGTAATTTTAAAAATCGCAGGGCCTATTACGCGGGAAGTACTTTGGTACTATTACGCGGCACTGGCAATACGATGCTACGACCAAAAGAATCACAGCATATCCACGGAGTGAATGATGATAAATGGAGCGAAGCGTCCAGTCCGTCCGTTCGTTCTTGCTCCCGTCTCTCTGTGAGTCTGCCTGTGCGACCTTCCATGCGTTCATCTGTGCATCCATGCATCCGTATGTGCGTTCCAGCATCTTTTCGTCCATCCGTGCGTCTGTGCCTGCGTTCGTCCGTACAATTATCCGTACGTTCATCTAGTGGCGCTCTAAAAACCACCATCTCGCATCTTTTTATCATACATTCAGCATATAGTAGTACCCCTATCATCCGGACATTCGAAGGACTAAATGAGAGGTGGCACTCGCACACTTTCTTACGGTCTGCGCTTCTTGTCTACTTCCCACCTTACACCACCTATAGTTCTTGGCTATATACTAGTTCACTATTTTCATGAAACTGGGGCAGAACCCTCGCTAAATCTTGCTAAAGTCAATCAGGTTACGCCGAGCGAGTTCAACGTGGCAACCTTTTCTGTTCAGGTACTGCTGGAAGTGTGTCCTGATTCTCGTTTTTAAGATGGCAGCCTTTCTTGGAACCTTCGACGCAAACATTTTGGTCTGTCTGTCTGTGTCTGTCTGTCTGTACACTTCTCTGTTTGTTTACTTTCGACGGCACCGAGTACTTGAAACGGCCTACCCCATACGCAGCGCCCACTATTGTTGCTCAAGGTTTAGCGGTCATACTTCTGCAATTGTCAATAAAAAAACAAGTATTGCGCATGTCTGGGGCACCATACCAACACGTATATATTCTGCACGTGCGCCTTTTACTAGAAAAGGCATACATAAGAAAATTTAGGGACCGAAGCGCTTATCACGCTGCGCTGGCCGTGCAACGCTTGCACGAAAAGTTGAGTGTTTCCAACGCTTTGCTAAGCCGAGACGGTGGTGGCACCTACCCGTCGCCTTGCGTTCTACAGCTTATCACCTCTGAGACGCGCGTGCACATCCGTCTCAGAACCCCGCGTTTCGTTTTCCAAGAAAACTGCCAGATGGCGCCTATGTCTCACGTGTGACGTGACTTGATGTGCTCAATCGCCTCCGCTGCACGCTCTATGCACTCTAATGCAGCGCCTCCAGAATACCATTCACTGATTTTCTTGCGGAGAACATCAAATAAATGTTTTGTTCACTCTCTCCCCACGCAGGACTATCGTCTTTCGACGACATTTGCTGATAACATGCAGATACGGGGCCAATTTTTCTAACTGCGCATGCACTTTTAAGCGACCCTGAATCCGCAGTCCGCGGTGCGCCTCCTCCTCTCCCGTAGCAACGGTGCGAGGAGCGGAGAGGAGCGTCTGTAACAACGGCGCAGCGACGTTACACACCACGTGATCTTGTGCGCTCCGCCAACACCACCGAGACTTTTTTAAGGGCTCCGCAAGCCTACGTGACGTCATCAGTGTGAGATCTGCCTGGAAGCTGGCTTCACTCAAATGACCGGCACACGTTCGCGTTTTGTCGTTCCGCGGCCCAGTTGCACTCGTAGCATTTTTCTTTTCTCAGAGATTTACACCTAGAAGCAGGCCCGTGGCCAGGGGGAGGGGTTAGGAGGCCCCCTTCCCCCCCACGAAATCCGGATGGAGGGGGCTGTTTTACTGAGAATAAATAGTGAAAATAGGGGTTTGTCAAGGACTTCAACAGGTGACCCAGCACCCGAAAATTAATTTTTTGGCTACGGGCCTGCCTAAAAAGAATTTTTGTTAGCAACAGGTGTAAATGACATAGACCCCAAAAAGTTTTTGATATTTACACCTATATTTACAATTGTAGCAGAACCTTGTGATAAGCTCATCGTGCAATGGAGAAGTTCACACCTAGCAGCAGAGCAGTGGTAACGGGAAATGAAAATAAGTCTATTGGCTATAATACCACATGTGAGAAAGTGTGCCTCAGTGAGTTATTATACTTAAGTAAGGCGCGTTATTGGACTCGTTCGTTTATGTAAAGTTTTTGAAGACTTTGGAGGGTCTATTTCGCATTTCAGTAAATTGACCAGAAGATTTGTGCCAAAAGAAGACTGCATTTTTTATTATATAAAATGCTTTTAAAAACAAACCAACAATGAAATAAAACCATTGAACGAGGATTCATGCGAAGTTTTCAGATACAAAATTTTCATAAAAAGTAAAATAAAGCAAACATGACATTACCTGTAAAATCTTTTCGACACTTAGTTGACTTATTTTCAGTAGATGTAATTGAACACACACGAAATGGGTTAGATATGATCTATTTAAATCTTCAAATAATTCTTCCACATAACAGCTCAAGGGCTAAAAGAAAAGCAATGTTCACAGCAAAAGGAAAATTGTGACAATACTTTAAAAAATTGTGGAGATAAAGCTTTTAACATTTTTAAAATGATCTTGTAGAAGGTGTTGAAACTGGGAGTTCAAACGATTTGGCTTTATAAACACAAACGACACATCATCAGTCATGTGCGAGAGATTACGCCTTGAGTGTCTTCAGTTTCCATTTAGCTACTTTGGCTTCACACAGCTTGTTGTTTTCTCGTTCGCAGAGGTTGTTTGTTTAACAAAGTGTTGGCTGCTACACTAAGTATGTACCCCATCACTACATATGGCGTATGGCCATTGTCACAAACATCAAAGTCTTCATTCCGCTCAAGAAAGAGTGTTGTCATTGAAACAAGCAGTTCTTTCTGCTTTTCACTGGCATAAAACTTGGCTGCGTGTTTTTCACTTGTCAGTTTCTCCATAACAATATTCATCATCAGTACGGCGTTCACAACGACGGCTTGGGGAAACCTAAGTCCACCTCTTGTGATACTCGTTATGAGCTCGTCTTTCTCACTTGTAAGAGTCCTACCCTCAACAACTGGATTCTCTTTACAGATTGCACATTTCAGCTTCTTGAGTGCAGCATGTGCGCAATAACCAGCGACATAAGTTGTAGCTGGAAGTGTGTGCTGCTTCGCAGCAATGTCCTCTTCTCCAACTACAATCTCGAATTGCTTTAAAGAATCACGAAATTTATCAGTGGAGGCACATAGAGAAATCTCGTCACTCTCTGGCAGCTCGAGGACCTTCTGCAGCCTCAATTTCTGCTCCGCTTCATACATCTGCTGTATGGAGATATGGTACTGTGTGCCACTTAACTGTCGCTACCTACCAAACCTGTCTTCAAGGCAGTCCGACTGGAATTTCCCAAGTAAGACGTACTTGAACCAAGCTTTTCAAGGCAGTAGCTTGTCACCTGAACAAGAGCAAGAGACGTGTGACGCAATGCATTGTGCGTATCATGACTGAAATGACCAGTGTCATGCTTGAGGCTTTTCCAGTAGTCGAGCCAACTAACTATTTTGTTCAAAAACTCGACTTGGGGCAATAAACTGCCTTTATGGGCTCTTGTAAGTCATCTCGAAGGTGCATCCCTTCATCCGGCGTCTTAACATTCACTATGCGCCACGACATTACGACAGTGGTGAAAAAATCGGCTGTGCTTTTGGCATGCTGCAGTTCTGCTGCTTGTGCACTGTTGATAGCTGCGATTGTAAAATTGTTGAACACCTTGAGAACAAGTTTCATGTTTTGTCACTCTAAGTTCGAAAGTTTCAGTGCCTTCAAAGACAATGTTGGAACAAGTTGTACACGCTCATTTCTTTCTCTCTCATGGAGCTCTAGCAGCGTATTGAATGAAGCTGTTGGCACGCACGGCTTGTCAGGTAGTCTATTGATGTCTTCAGAAAACATACATTTGCCACTGTTACGCTGATTAAGCCGATTGTTTCGTATGCATTTTAAAACATGAACAGAATCTTAAATAAAAATGTGGTCTTGATTGGTCTGATGGATGCTTGTAGACCGTATCAACCTTCCATGGCTCTGAAAAAAATGACATTGCCTTCCCATCGATGGAGTTGTTGTCTGAAACAACCGCGATTACTCGAAAGCCTGTTGCCTCCAGCCCATTAATGAGCTCACGAAGAAATTGATGCAGCTGCATTGCATCTATTTTCGCCACTGGAAGGATGTGCACTACATCTTTGCTTGATGGCAGGAGGCTTTGAATCATAAACACATATGCAGTTCTTGCTGCGTTTTGACTGTTTGTAGCCATTCCTACTAGACCACCACCTTTGCAGTCAATGTAGGGCTGCAGATGGATTTCGTCCATGACAAGCGTCACAGTTTTTTCGTGGTCACCCATTCCTACGGCCAGCCTCTTTGCATACGACAGAAATAAAGCATCTTGTTGCTCAGAGCATGGGTTTATTTATTTATTAGAATACCCTCAGGGCCCGTAGGGCATTACAGAGGGGGTGGGTACAACATTTATAACACACAAGAAAAAAAGACAAAATAAAGAAACAAGTGTCAGATGCGCAAATCAGGAAGTCAACTAAAATGTATAAGTAAGAATTCAAGCACATACAAGACAAAGGTAGATAATGGAAACTGCGTATAGTTACAAGCATTGCTGAGAAATTGCAGTCTTGAATAACAAAGGGTCTGTTATTGTTACAACGGAAGAGGGAAGGTGGTTCCAAACGGCGGCTCTTTTCGGTAAGAAGGCTGCTGAAAAGAATTTGGTGCGGCAAAACGGAAAGGCAACCTTATGCTGGTGATCAATGCGCGATGAGTAGTATGACGGTTGTGAAATGAGGTCTCACTTCATTGATGGATTGTGAAAAAATATCTTATGAAAAAAAATGCAGTCGCGCCAGTTTCCTCCGGACAGTTAAATTGGGCAGGTCAAGGGTTAGATTTCATTTCTGATATGCTAGCAGTACGGCAATAATTAGAACAAATGAACTGAACTGAGCGGTTCTGAACAGATTCTGACGCGTTGATTAAAGTTTGCTGCACGGAATCCCACATAGCGGACGCGTACTCAAGCTTTGGGCGAATTAGTGATCGGTATATTAGAATTTTGAGGGACAGCGGAGCGCGAGAAAAGTTGCGGCGTAAGTATCCTAGCGTTCGGTTAGCGTTATTACAGATGTAGGTAACATGCGTGTGCCAAGATAGATTGTTGGTAATGTAAACGCCGAGGTACTTATATGAAGAGACATGCTGGAGGGGGTACGGCGTTAATTCTGTAGGTACAGGGGGGAGAAATAGATCGCCGGGTTATTGACATGCATTTAGATTTGTTAGAGTTCAGAGTCATAAGCCATTTATTGCACCAGGTTGAGACAGTGTCAAGGTCAGACTGTAGAAATTGGTTATCAGATTCATTGTTTATTTCGCGGTAAATTACTCAATCATCTGCAAATAACCTTATAGGGGAGGTATGCTGTCGGGAGATCATTAATATATATAAGGAAAAGTAAAAGGCCTAATACGGAACCTTGGGGTACGCCGGATGTTACTTTAGAAAGCGGTGAGTTATAGTCAGTTGTTACAAACTGAGTGCGATTAGTCAGAAAGCATTCAATCCATTTAAGAATGTTCGGGTCAATGTTTAAGGCACTGATTTTCAGGAGGAGTAATTGGTGAGGTACTTTATCGAAAGCTTTTTGAAAGTCAAGAAAAATGCAATGCACAAGTGAGCCGCGATCTAAAGCCGATGCTATGTCATTAGTAAAATAAAGAAGTTGGGTTTCACATGAGTAACTTTTTCGGAATCCGTGCTGGTAGGGAGTAAAAAAGAGTTTGATTCTAGGAATGAGACAAGGTTGGAGTAAATTATATGCTCTAACATTTTACAAGGAACACTGGTTAGGGAAATTGGTCTGTAATTGAGAGGAGACTGTGTGTTACCAGATTTGTGCAGAGGGACCACCTTCCCCACTTTCCAGTCAAGCGGCAAAGTGGAGGTCTGAATAGATTGCGAAAAGATTTAGGACAAGTAAATTGATGAATACAATGCAGTGTTTTTTAGAAACTGAGTTGATTTCATCTACGCCACAAGAAGAGGATAACTTAAGCTTGTGAATTAAATTTTGCACTCCAACGACATCAACGGTAACAGGATACATGGGTAAAAAATCACGACCAGGCATTTGTGGCAATGCAGAAGCAGAACAACTTGAAAAAGAAGTAACAAAAAAATCATTTAATGCAATGCAACACTCTTCACAGCGAACTGGCTGCCCGTCTGAGTTCGTAAGCGAAATGTTTTTCTTTTCCCTAGGTTGTAACAGTTTTCCAAAACTTAGAAGGGTTGGTTACAAGAATTGAGGGAAGGGTATTATTAAGAAAAACGCGCTTGGCTCCCTTGATAGCTGCTCTGTATTCGGAAAGGACAGATTTGTACACGTGCCAACGGGCTAACGAATTAGTCTGCTTTGCCTGACGGAACAACCGTTTCTTTTTATTCCGCAATTTTTTAAAGTCAGTTGAGAACCAAGGGGGGCGTTGGCGACCCTTGATAACGTATGTGGGAATGTATCGCGTGATTAAAGATTCAACTTTCATTTGAACAAGTTCCAGTTTTGTTGAACGCTGCGATCAAAGAAGCCATTAGCAAAGCTCTCAAAATTCGATTCGAGTTCACTGTTGATTGAGTCATAATCGCCGCGTGAGTAGTCTCTTATTGTTTTCCGATTGTTTGACCGGCGCCTTAAAGAACCTGTTAGATTGAAGTGCACGAAACAATGGTCACTTATGCCTGGGATATATGAAATAGAATGGACAAGGTCTGGAACAGTGGTGAGAATCAGATCAAGAACATTTGATGAAGTGGGGCCCATTCTTGTTGGTTGCGTTACGAGTTGGGTAAGGTTAAAGTGTTCGCACAGTTCCACGAAATGTAAACTGTCGGCTGAAAGTGAGCTTAATGAACAGGAAGGAAGTGACCAGTTTATTTTCGGGTAGTTAAAATCGCCTAGAATAAAAACATGTGTATGCGGGTGCCTTTTGACAATATCATTCAAAGCATAATGCAGTTGCTCGCAAAACACTGGCGTCGCACTCGGAGGGCGGTAACAGCCACAAATTATGACATTTTGATAGTTGACATGGAGGGAAACACAGACAAATTCTAAAGGTGATGCTATTACTACATGGCTAGAAACTATATAATCAGCTACGGCTATAAGTACACCACCTCCTGGCGATTCTTCTCTATCACATCTGTAAATGGTATAATTATTTTCACAATCGAACAGCTCTACACTTGCAATGTTAGGGGTAAGCCAGGTTTCCGTTAACGCTACAACATAGGCGGCGCAGTCATCAAAAATTGAAGATAATGCATCCCGTTTGTTAAGAACACTTCGTACGTTAGAATATAAAACTGAGTAGTTAAGATAAGTGGCCGAGGGGTGAACTTTGTTAGGATAAGAGCGTATCTTCGTCGGCATGCGTAGCGGAGGACGAAGCTTCTGATGAGTTCTGCGCATGTGTATGCAGCTCACAAACGCTGTCGGTCACCGGAGAGTACACAAAGCACTTTTTGTTGATGTAAAGCTTATTGTACTTGACGGTATACTTCTCGCCACTCGCCCTGCCGAATTCAAAAAGCTTCTTGCGCACGCTTCTTGTTGCACGGCAGAAATCCTCGCTGATTGACACATGAGACTCGTGAAAACTACTTCTAGACTGCAGTATGCTTTCTCGGAACTTCAAAGAAGTAAATTTTACGATCACTGGTCGAGATTTGCCAACTACGAATCTGCCTTGCATATGCGCGCGGGATATGCGGTCGTCGCTACTTCCCAAGTTTAGCTTCAGAGTTTCATTGAGGATTTGGCAAACTTTTTCTTCCGATTGCGCCCACGTTTCCGAATCGCAATCTTCTATTCCATAAAAAATCAAGTTTTCTCGGCGAGAACGATCTTCAAGTTCGTCAAGGCGCTTGTTAACCGAAAGTACCTCCGGTACCCGTTGACGATTCGGCTCGCTGTCTGAGACCCGGACACATTCCTCCACTGCGCATAATCGGTTGTCTAATTCTGCCACTTTTTGTTCAAGAGACACTTGCGCCTCTCTAACTTCGTTAATGGATTCCATAGGTTCTTCGTGTTTTGCGTCTATCTTAGAGTACAGCCCCTTAATCAACGAGATCAACTCGTTGTATTGCTTCCCGGTATCTTCTTTTGGCGGGCCCGGGTTTTTCTCAACATCACCGGACATAGCCAGAAGCCTAACGACATGAACGCACTCGCAAATGGACATAAGCGAAACTTGTGGGCATGGAAGCATCAGCAAACAAACGCTGTTTTTTAGCATAGAGGGAAACCGGTGAACTAACCTGCACAATATAACAGAAGGGTGTCAGATGCATGTACATCTTTGCCGAAGTTCCATGCCCAATAGAGGGGCGGCCGAAGATCCAGCTCCTTTTATAGCTGCCAGTTGATGCATCCGTCGATGCTGATAACTGTGGGGGGTCGAGCACCGGCAGGCATTCACGAACGCGCAAACCGGAAGGATGGCAAGCAGGAAAGTCAGGTGATTGCATGGTTTGGTTGAAGCGCGTGTCCAGGAACGCTACCGGGTGCGCAGACGCGGCTCCGGGAAAAGGACTGGTAGATGAGGCAATGACGGTCAAGATCAGCACAATATAACAGAAGGGTGTCAGATGCGTGTACATCTTTGCCGAAGTTCCATGCCCACTAAAGGGGCGGCCGAAGATCCAGCTCCTTATATAGCTGCCAGTTGATGCATCCGTCGAAGCTGATAACTGTGGGGGGTCGAGCACCGGCAGGGATTCACGAACGCGCAATCCGGAAGGCTGGCAAGCGGGAAAGTCAGGTGATCGCATGGTTTGGTTGAAGCGCGTGTCCAGGAACGCTACCGGGTGCGCAGACGCGGCTCCGGGAAAAGGACTGGTAGATGAGGCAGTGACGGTCGAGATCTGCACAACATAACAGAAGGGTGTCAGATGCGTGTACATCTTTGCCGAAGTTCCATGCCCGTGTTTGTGGTTCACACGGTGTGACCCACAAACACGTCTAATTGTGTCGGAATGGGGAAGTTTCAACTTTGATGTGGACCTAATAAATCTGTACGCATGTGGAGATATTGTGAACACAAGGCTAGCAAATACCAGCAAGTCCACAGGGTATCTCGAAGTTCTGCTCAGTAAAATGCCGACTCGCTATTTTACGAACTTGACAACTTCCACTTGCCACTCCTGTGGGAAACTTTGTGACGCTAGTTCATCCAGTGTTTCCACTGTCTTCTTCATGACAATCTGCGAGCGTTCTTCGCTGTCGGAGAAGCTTCCTGCCAAACTTTGCACAGCAATAAGGACCTTGTCGATTTCCCGCAGATCACACAAATAAACAGAAAGCACGAGGGTCCCAAGCTTGTTAAGCTACACGTCACCAACGAACACTTTCACAATCAAATCAGCTGACACTGTAACAGAAAAACGCACAGTTGGAGCTTCTTGAGAATCGAAGTTTAAGAAGAGGACTTTGTCGCGAGTAACAAGTTTTGTTCAGAAGGTGTTTGTCTGGAAACTTGTCATAGCGGTGAGCAAGTCTTCAAAAGTACTGATGTTATCCTTTTTCTCCTCTTCTTCGTGAGCTTCAGCGGACTGCCTTATTGCCTTCTGTAGCGATTCTCCCTCTAGACGAAGCCGCTTCTCTTCAGGGCCTTCCCGGACAACAGTAGTGGGACGAGAAAGATACGAAGGGCAGTTTGGAATTAGGCTCGGGATAGCACCAGATTTGAGTCGTCTCAGCTGGAGAGGAACTTCAAGTACTCGTCCGGTTTTCTCATCGTGATAGGTCGACGTGGTCACAAAATCACTTGTATGAAAGTGCTTCTCACACACCTGAAAAAAAAGAAAAAGGAAACACAGCTTACAACACAAAAATGAAGCAAGAAAAAGTTAGCGGACATTCGTCAACTACATATCAGAAAATGTGGCTGTATTATTAGGCATTATCATAGTAGCAATGCCTTGTTAGGCGGCCCAACAGGCGAGCGCTGTTTATTAAATCTACCTCTCATAGGATTTGATCAGGCACTGCAGTCCGTTTAGAGCGACTCGGGCCATCAGCTAGGCGTGAGATTGCGAGGAAAGTACCTGTTTGTCAAGACTGGTTGCGCGAAAACAAAAGTTAGGCTAACAGCACGATTACTAATACTGCGTGTCTCATGTCCTTAGTAAAATATGCTGCAAGTGTCCCGAAGGCATAGCTCACAAATAATGAAAATTGAAAGGTTTTTAGTTGCATAGCTGAGTGAGTTTACACATGCGTAGGCACCTGCGACAAGTGAAAGAACGCACTCACCACAGTGTACTTTGTGGGCGCAAAATCCTTGCGAGGGATCGCTCTCGTCCATGCGGCTCTTTGGTCGGCGTCCATCGGAAACCGATAGACGCGCGCTTTAGGTCCATGAGCATAGTTAGAGTTGCACCCCGGTGCACAGCAGCATCCAGGCATATTGCGTAGTTTACCCAACCATGCTCACACAGCACAAGAGAAAGAAAGAACAGCGTGAGCGGTAACAAAATGCAACTAGCCTACAACCACAACAGCCAGCAGAGCGAGCGAGAACGTAAGATCAATGTGGCCAGACGCACTGTCATGCGCTGTCAACTTCGCTCGGCTGTGCACAAAAATGTTTAAAGCGTGAATAAATCAAGTAAATAAGTACATCATTTGAAAGATAAAATATTGATAATCCTCTTTTTGTTAGATAGTAGGTAATAATTTCCTACAGTTTGCCTACTGAAAACTTGTTTCGAAGCAAAAAAGATTGTCTGTCTATTTGGCGAACAGAAGCCGCAAGCCATTCCGACCTCAGCAGGACGAGCGTTGCTTTCTCACAGATCTCACAACAGTGACGTCACGCTGGCAAGACGGAGGCTTTCCGAGGCCTTGAAAAAAATCTAGGTGGTGTTGACTCCGTCCTCCGATCCATGGGCGCGCGCGCCCGCGGAGCCACGACTTGCTCGAAATCAGCAAGTCGTCATAGGTATGGATCCATCACAGGCATCAACTTGGACTGCGATACCTCCAACAACGAGTACAACACAATCTAATGCGAGCATTGCACGCGTCGTTGAAGATGTCGCGCCGGTTGAAGACAAGGCAGTGCGGCGAAGGGCCCGTGATGCCGAGCGCGAGCGGGCGAAGCAGGCCGCGGACATAAACATCATTATAGAGCAAATTTACTCTCACATATACGCGTAAATTCATGAAGATTTTCCGAGAGGGTCTAATAGTTCTTGCGAATCGCAATGTGATCACGCGGGGAGTTTACGTTAACTCACAGGCGAATGCCAAAGGATTTTTACTTTACTCCCCCTCATAGCATCACCCTGTGCATTCGCACTTAACCATGTTCACCCTCGGGGAAATGCTTAGAAGTTTTTAGGGGCGAAGCTCCTTAGGGCGTGGGCTGTGCGTCCCTTGTAGCCTGTATGTAGCCACCTCTAGTTTAGTTCTTGCAGTGTTCACTAGATGGCGGTACCGTCCCCTGTATGTAGCCACCTCTAGTTTAGTTCTTGCAGTGTTCACTAGATGGCGGTACCGTCTCCTGTATGTAGCCACCTCTCGTTTAGTTCTTGCAGTGTTTACTAGATGGTGGTACTTGAAGCTGATGATGAAAAGATGCAATATGTTATAAACTAGAAAGCGGTACTTGTAGTTGATGAAAGACGCGAGATCTTATAAAATAGGAATGATGTGACATATGGCGCGTGTCATTGGTTGAAGGCAATCGTTCAATTTAGTGCGGCGACGTACGCTAGGGGGAGCGATGTAATAAAATCGAGTGGGCAAAATGTACAGAGGATTCATGGTTTACCAGGTTTACCTCCGGAGCTTCGCCCACTCATCATCATTCACTTCGTGGATATGGCGGAATTTTTTTTATTAAGTATCAAATTAAAGGCAAATTTTATTGAAGCTTTAGTCAGCAATAACTCTTATTTTTAAGTTATTCCACCAGAAACAACTATCTTTTTATTTATGATAAACGTTAGTCGGTTTTCTCCTCAATTCAAAATTGTGTGCGCGTGCCGCTTCTCTAGTCCGGCCGTGGAGGTAACTGCCTACTACTTCGACTACTACTATATACATCGCGGACACGCGACCCATGACATAGGAAGCTTCACCCCCCAAAAAAACTGATGGTTCCTACGCTTGGCTAATACTATACACGCTGCTGCCATCCCACAATGACATTGCCTTCTAGAAAAACTACGTTTCTTCAAATTACTGCTAGATGCGTCGAGATCTCAAGCAGAGCCTACTGACTGATTTTCTCACACAGAACCTCAAATAAACGTTTCATTCTCTCGCTCCAAACAGAATAGTATTGTACTCTTTACAGAGCGGAACGTTGCGAAGTTGCGCTGAAGTACAATTGCTCAGACATACGTAAATAGCCACATATGTTTTATATCACCAATTGCTTACAGTTGCATAAGGAAGCCAATAGTAACACGGATATTAGCAACACCAGAAGCAAAAAGCTGATGTGAAGTGCTGCTGCTCGCGAGAATTGTAGCCCTAGATACTGCTGCACGAATAAAGCGTGCATGCGTAATGCATTAGAAAATTTTAAAGTCAGCACTTTAACCACTATTGTCCTTTCAAGAGAATTAAGGTCTATTTGAAAGGTATTTCCGAGACCTGGCGTACATCTGTGGTAGAATGCTTGATTTGAACGCAGAGTGCTAGGGGTCGATTCCCGCTGGTACAATGACAATACATACATTACATTTGTGCGGTAAATGATGCCAATGTCCGTTTTTTTTGTTAATGATCAAGCGTTGATTGATTGCTATGTGGGGTTCAACGTCCCAAAACCACCATATGATTAAGAGAGCCGCCATAGTGGAGGGCTCCAGAAATTTTGACCACCTGGGGTTCTTTAACGTACACCCAAATCTGAGCACATGGGCCTACAACATTTCCGCCTCCAATGGAAATGCAGCCGTCGAAGCCGGGATTCGAACCCGCGACCTGCGGGTCAACAGCCGCGTGCCTTAGCTAGTATACCACCATGGCGGGGCAACGATCAAGCGTTAAAAATGCTTATCTGTGTTCTCGCCGTTTCTGGGGAAACATACATTATCAAACACCTGTGGCGCATACAAGGCGCCCGTACCCATCGGGTAGGCTCCACTGTTTTGTTGCGATAGCAATTACATGGACACTCTCGGCTGGATTTTGTCGCCGGCGTGGGCGTCTACGTGGGCGTTGGCATTGCAGTCCTTCACCATATATGTATACATATTTATATATATGAAAACACAAGAACGAAAAGTAATTCAGAAAAAAGAGTACAGCACACGGAATCGCAGGTCAGACCTCTGAATTGTGAGTGGGAGGCGTTAGCCATAAACCTACGAAGGAGCCCCTCCTGTAACGTTCACACGGCAACCTATTTATATCTACCGCTTACCGCTCGTGATGCGCATCTTGGGGAGAACTATCGTGTTTTCAGCATTACCTGCGAGATGGCGCATTGAGCGCACGTCCCCACATCGTCTCGACGCGGCGGCGCGCGCTCTCATTTCCCTCGTACACTTTGCACCGCAGAGAGAGGGCAGGGTGGACGCTTACGCGGACGCTTCCTCATATCGTGGTGGGGACAATTGTAGGCTTTGGGCTCTTACCGGAAAAATTCTGTTGTAGTTACCCGGCGGACAAAGGTCACTGCAATTGTAGCAAAGTCTCCATTTGCGAAAAAAGCGCGCTTTTCAGACACATTGGAGTAACAACTGAGATGCTCATTCGCGTTCATCTTTACCTGTGAGTGCGTTTCGTGCGTCATTTGTGTGTGAGAAACACGGGACACGTTTTGATTTGCTTGCCACTTTGTGCTTGATCTTCCAATTTGCTGCTAACACTTATATTGGTTCGCTCGTGCGGTAAAGCTGCTACTTCTTCTTGGAAAGTGTTTTACAATGTACGTGGTGGGATTTTAACACTATTCGAGGCATTATCACTGAGTCGTATTCGTCAAACCATCGTACCCTCGAATACTAATATTGCTGTACCACAAGTCAAGGGGGTGATCAAGAGAGCTCCGAGACCTAAGCGGTTAGATATATTGTGAGGAACCAGTTTATTCTGCCAGGCTCGAGCTAAATCACGCTGGTGATGATATTTACAGATAAAGAAGATGTACAGGTGATGATGTTATCAAAGAGAATGAAGAGTCATTCGTTTGTCGCGCTCACACTAATTCCCCCACGTGGTGAAAGCGGCCGTCTGGTCGCTTGACAGTAATAATAAATGCGTCGCGCATAAGGCTCTAAACGAGATACGTGCACTATCTCTGTTCCTCGGCCACGATGATCAGGATTAGCGCTAAGAGGAGAAACGTGGTAATTGACAGGAGATGTCTGTTCGACCACCGTGTACGGCCCAATGAAGCCACTGATGAATTTGTCGCATAGGTCGGGGACGCGTAGTGGTGTCCATAGAAGAACTTCGTCACCAGGTGAAAAACTCACAACACGGCGAGATGAGTCGTCGCGACATTTTCGAGTGTCTTGAGAGAGGCCGGTGTTAACACGGGCCTGGTGACATCAGTGTGCGAGACGAGATAGAAATTCTTCAGAGAAAGGAGCCGTCGAAAGTGCAGGGGCCTAAAGGAAAAAGACATCCAGAGCAAAACTCGGTGAGCGACCATGGACGAAAAAAATGGAGAAAAGCCAGTAGTGCGTTGAGCAGCGGTATTATATGCGAATGTCACGAAGGGTAGAATTGCATCCCAGTTCGTGTGGTTGGGGTGAATGTACATGGTGACCATGTCCGATAGGGTCCGATGAAACCGTTCAGTCAATCCGTTGGTCTGCGGGTGGTAGCTAGAAGTGGACTTGTGAACAGTGTTCGAGGCACGCAGAACTTACTCAACAATGGAAGAGAAAAAGACTTTGCCACGATCACTCAGGAGAATGCGTGTAGCTCCATGACGCAAAAAGATGTGGCGAAGAAATAAATCGGCGATCTCAGTGGCAGTCCCAGATGGTATAGAAGCTGTTTCTGCGTAGCGGGTAAGGTGATCGACGACCGTGACAATTCAGCGATTCCCATTGAATGATATAGGAAGAGGGCCATAAAAGTCAATTTCAACGACTTCAAAAGGCGAGGCGGGACAAGGAAGAGGTTGCATTAAGCCAACCGGAGCAGTTGACGGTCGTTTTCGCCATTGGTAATGGACACAGGAGGCGAAGAACTTAGCGATGGCTGAAGAGAGGCCAGGCCAAAAACAACGACTTCGTATTTTGTCGTAAGTCTTGTGATAGCTTAGATGAGTGGCGGTCGGATCATCATGAAAGGCTTCCAGAGCTTCACGTTGCAGAGAACGTGGGATGACGGCTACCCACTTGTTGCCATCGATGTGGTAAATGTAGCGACATAAAGCATCACCAACAAGCTTAAATTGTTTAATTTGTCGATGGAGTCTGGCGTTTGGAGGAGTAGTAGAGCCGGTCAAGCGGTCAACATTGGTGCGGCAGTATGGGCCGACACGTTGTTGTGAAACAAGGACGGATAGGGTGGCAGGTGATGAACTTAGCGCTGCGATTGGAGCGGTGCTGTCGTTTTGGAGTATCGATGTCGAGTGGCTTCCGCTGGGCAATGGATAGCGTGATAGAGCATCAGCATCTTGATGCTCCTTCCCAGATCTATAGGCGACATCTAAATCATACTTCTGCAAGCGAAGCGCCCAGTGACCGAGGCGATCCGATAAGTTTTTCAGCAATAAAAGCCAGCAAAGGGGGTTATGGTAAGTCACGACGGTAAAATGACGGCCGTGAATATATGGTCGGAATCTTTGCACTGCCCAAACAACAGCAAGGTACTCCTGCTCGGTGATTGTGTAGTTCTTTTCTGGAGCGGTAAGAGCACGACTTGCGTAAACAACGACGCATTCGCGTGAGTTTTTGTCCCGCTGCAAGAGTACCGCACCAAGAATATGACTACTTGCGTCGGTGTGAAGAATGATGGGTGCGGTGGAATCGAAGTGGCACAGTACTGGATTCGACGTGAGGGCTCGCTTCAATGCCGTGAAGGCGCTTTCGCAGTCTTCGGACAAGGTGAAGGGGACGCTTTTTGCGAGGAGTTGATGGAGCGGAGACGCAAGTTCCGCGAAGCCACGTATGAAGCGCCGGAAAAAAGGAGATAACCCAAGAAAGCTGCGCAGGTCCTTTTGACGTAGTGAACGAGGAGAATTGAAGACGGCGGCAAGCTTCTCGGGGTTGGGCCGAATTCCTTTTTTGCTGACAAGGTGGCCGAGAACCTTGATTGTCTTGCTAGCAAAGGTACATTTCTTGGTGTTAGGCTGTAGACCGGCTTTTGCAAGGCATGTGATGACTTCGTCAAGACGTTTTGGATGCTTTAAGAACGTGGATGAAAGCACTACTATGCCATCGAGTTAGCACCGACACATTTTTTTATTTCAAACCACGCAATACGCCATCTATCATGCGTTAGAAGGTGGCGGGCACATTACAGAGTCCAAAAGGCATCACATTGAACTCGTACAACCTATCTGGCGTTGAAAAGGCGGTCTTCTTTTTATCAGACTCCGACATTGGTATCTGCCAGTAGCCTGACCTAAGGTCGAGGCTAGAAAAATACTCTGCGCCCTGTAATGAATCCAGTGCATCGTCAATCCGAGGTAGGGGATAAACATCCTTTCGCGTTATTTTGTTTAGCGCACGGTAATCGACGCAGAAACGCACTGTCCCATCTTTCTTTTGAACGAGAACAACTGGGGATGACGAGGGACTCGAGGAAGGACGTATGATGTTGCGTCGCAGCATGTCTGAGACGTTTTCCTCGATGATCTTTCGTTCTGCCTGAGACACACGATATGGACGACGATGTACAATACGAGAGCCGTCAGTCTGGATGCTGTGAGTAGCGGTGGTAGTCATGCTAAGGGCGGGTGAGTTCACGTCAAATAGAGAACGGTGTCTATTTAACAGGGCGAGCAAATCTTCAGTTTGATCAGGTGTTAAGTCAGTGCTTATGGTTGCCGACACAGGTGTGGAAGAGGCATTGAATGGCAGTGATTGTGACTTTGGGACATCGTTGTAGTTGTTGTTCGGAAGAATAAGAATCGCAACAGGCTCACTGTCGACCGCACAAGATACTGTTGAGTCACAGGGGAGCAGTACACACTCGCGCGTTTGATTTATGGCGGCTAGGTACGTAGACCCATCGAAGAAGCGAATAAGCCCTGGTGTGATCACAATGCCCCTACGTAGGGTATGGCCGTAAGGGAGAATTAGTACGTCACCATACCGAATGTCGGTGCAATTAACACATATAATTTCTTCGGTGTATTGCCGAAGTACATAATCTTACGTGGTGACAAGGCGGATGCGTCCATCGTGTTCAAGCTGAGAAGAGTCAGTGGCATTTAAATGCAGGAGGCGCTGATGACAAGCTATGAAGGCAGACGCAGAAGACAAGAAATCCTACCCCAAAATGAGAGCGTGGGTGCACTCATGAAATACCGCGAAAACAATGTTATGACGAATGCCTTCTATGCAGACACGAACGGTACACTGTGC
Source organism: Rhipicephalus annulatus (assembly GCA_013436015.1). NCBI lineage: Eukaryota > Metazoa > Arthropoda > Arachnida > Ixodida > Ixodidae > Rhipicephalus > Rhipicephalus annulatus. The sequence continues at coordinate 68,621 of WOVY01006639.1, forward strand.
AAGTGGGCGAATGAGAGCGTTGGTCGCCGCACGTAGAGGTGGGCCGCCATAAGGCGTGGTGACTTTTCGAAGGCGGGAACAAAAATCAGCACGAATAATCGAAACGGCAGTGCCAGTGTCTACAACAGCCTCAACGCGTACACCTTCTACAAACATTACTATCAAATTCCGTGGCCACTCTGGAGGAATTGTTAGCTGTTCGGTGGATGCAGTTTCCCCTCCTAAAACTGCATTGGAGATTTTTCCGCGTGGGCATTCGTGAAATGGGAGGCGGGCCGCAGAGGCGACAGTGAACGGCGACCTGGCGAAGGTGGCCTGCAGCGAGACGTACGCGAAATCCCAGGCATGTCTGTATGGTAGGTAGGAGACGGTGAACGGTAATAGGACAATCGGGAGGATGGTCGTATGTAGTTCATGGTCGGACGGAAGCTTCGATGCTCTTCAGGAGCGTAGCTGCGTTGCTCGTCTTGTTGGCGCCTTCCACAAAACTGAGCGATATGTCCTCGGTAGCCGCAGTACTAACAGATTCGTCGAGGTGGGCGCTGAGGTGCGTTGTAAGGTGGTGCACGCACTGGCGGTGATAACGAAGCCACAGGCGTATGGTCTGCTGTTGTAGGCACAGAAACGGTGGGTGCGGCAGAGAGCGCGGCAACTTCGGCGTACGTGTGCGTCTGGCGCACGCAGGGACCGTTCGAACACGTCGGACGCGATGCGGAAGCGATCTCTTGTTTAATGAGGTCTCGCAAGCTATCTTTTTCAGAAGGGAAAGTAACTTCCGCAGCACAGGAAGAGAAGCGTGCGTGAAGCTCTCCAAGAACGATGTCGCGAATAAGCGCACGCAAGTCGAGGGGTGCTGACAAACGAATGTCGGTGGCATGAAACCGGCATGGCTGCAGCAGTACGCTTCACGCTGTTCCTACTGCTTATGCAGGTTAACGGCGCTTCTGCAAGACAATGTCCCAGGAAAGCCGCAGCGTTTCTTCCACCGGAAGGAGCCACAACGCAAGGACTACGAGGAACAACCCTTAAAACCAACGTAGCACCTGATGACGACAGCGGGATGACGCCACCAGACGTTCCGGTATCCGGCGCATGTGCGATTCCTGCCAGTGAAAATCTGAGTGATTACCGGCTCGACGATAACGCTCAGCTTCATAAAGCGGGACTCTTCAGTGCGTCAGTGGGGCGTGAAACCGGCATGGCTGCAGCAGTACGCTTCACGCTGTTCCTACTGCTTATGCAGGTTAGTCAAACGGAACCCCCTTTCTTGCTCCCCTTTTTCTTGCCGGTTTCACCCCAAAAGTTGTTTGACTGCATTCTGTCACATTCATGCACGCAATACCGTTCGCGGAAACAGTTTCGCTTGCTGCGTCGCTTCTCTTTTTATTTTTTACTTCTGCTAATATGTGGCGACGTAGAGGTGAATCCGGGACCGTCCACCGAGGCGACACTGCAGCAGCTCTTAGCAGGTCAAGGCATAATTAAGGATAAACTAAATGCTATTGAAACCGTTCAAGCTGCAAACAAGCTCGCTATAAACGATCTAGGTGATCGTATCAAATCCCTTGAAACTAAGTTCACAAACCTTGATGAAATGAAATCGTCTTTTGCAGAGTGCGTTGTACAATGTGAGACTCAAGCACGAGTGTTGAAGTCTCTAACGTCAAAGGTTGACGACCTTGAAAACCGCAGCAGAAGGTGCAACCTCATCTTTCACGGTATACCCGACGAAGGAGCCAACGAAACAAATGCGGAGTGTGAGAAACAGATCTTGGATATCTGTTCTTCGAAGTTAGGAATTCCCACTATAGGAATAGAAAGGGCACACCGGTTGGGACGTTTTCGAGCTGGGAGGAGCAGACCCATCATCGCAAAATTTTCATCTTTCAAAGAAAAACAGCATGTCCTAAGCAACGCAAGAAAGTTAAAAGGCACTACGACTAGCATTTCCGAAGATTTCTCCGAAGCAGTACGAAAGAAAAGAAAAATTTTGTGGGAATATGCAAAAGCACAAAAACAGGATGGCGCGAAAGCTATGCTTAGGTACGATTACCTTCTTTTGAACGGGCAGAAGTTTGTCTGCGATGATGCAACAATGCATGTGACCCCACAGAAGTGACCGTGCCAGTCTAGTTCTGTGAACATTAGTATTCTTCTGCTGAATTGCAGGAGCATAAAGAATAAGAGAGATGAATTTTCCGCCTTAGTAGAAACTGTTAAGCCTTCCGTGATTCTCGGTACGGAATCCTGGTTAGATCCTGACATTGGTGACCACGAGGTATTTCCAACTGGTTACGCCTGCTACAGAAAAGACAGGAACGGTCATGGAGGGGGTGTGTTCATTCTCATTGATAGTAGCATTAGGTCCTCCCAGATTGACGTTGATGCTGGCGTGAGTGAAGTAGTGTTGTGCAAACTAGAACTTCCGAACCGCATCGCTTTAACAGTATGTAGCTTTTATCGTCCCCCTAATGCATCGCCGGATGTTCTCACTCGACTTCAAAGTGCGATTGATGAAGTTCACTCAGATACCGTGGTCATTGGGGGAGACTTCAATTTACCGGACTTGAAATGGGATGCATCGAACACCGCCACAGTTACTGGAATATGCAATACAGAAATGATGAACATGGTCAACCTGCATGCTCTGCATCAGCTAGTCCTCACCCCAACGCGGGGAAACAACATTTTAGACCTTCTGCTTACCAATCGACCAGAGCTTGTTCAGTCAACGCTTGTGATTCCTGGCATAAGCGACCATCACGCTGTCGTGTCGACGATGTCGCTGGCCTATGTTAAAACAAAAAACCATGCTAACAGGAAACTGTACAATTATAAAAAAGCCAATCTCGATTGTATAAATCAAGCATTACAGGCTTATTGAGTAGTGTTCGAAACGGAAGCCGAGTGTAGGAGTGTGGACGGGCTGTGGCGGTTATTTAAGCAGAAAATACTCGAATTACGTGAGCTGTTCGTCCCAACTTGGGTGTTGACGGCGAGACAGGGTAGAAGCAAGCCTTGGTTTACGAAAACCTTGCGCCAGCTCACACAAAAAAGACAACGAACTTATCGCGCTTATTGCAGAAAACCTTCAAAAGAGACAGAGAAAAAACTGAAAGAAATAACTCGTGAAGTTAAAGAGGCAAAACGCATTGCCAAAGACAGTTATTCGGGAACTATTCAAACAAGACTAAAAGATAAACCGAAAGTGTTCTGGAAGCACGTGAAGCAGAATGGCAAGGATGTTGTAACTATCCCTACACTCGTGTCTGGTGACGTCATTGTTCGCGAAGACGCTGACAAGGCAGAATGCTTTAACGCCTACTTCTGCTCCGTCTTCACTCCTGCAGTAATGCCTTCTGAAGACGTCTCACCGGTACTTGAAACGATAAGCGACATGGATGATGTTGTCATATGTACACACGGCATTGAATCGTTGCTTCGAAGGCTCGACTCTTCTAAAGCGTGTGGTCCTGACGACTTACCCAATTTCCTGCTTAAATCATGCGCTGAATCGATAGCAAAGTACTTGAAAGTTATATTTGATATGTCACTACTCGAAGCTTCTCTTCCTGATGATTGGAAAGCAGGTATTGTGGTCCCTATTCATAAGTCCGGCCCTAGAAGCGACGTTTCAAACTACCGCCCGATATCGCTGACATCCGTTGCATGTAAAATAATGGAGCACATTCTATTCACGAGTATTGTAGCTCACTTGAATACTCATTCTGCGATTACGTCAGCCCAACATGGATTTCGTAAAGGTTTTTCCTGTGTTACCCAATTATTGGAATTCACAAATGATATTGCATCTGCATTAGATAAACGGCTTGCGGTTGAATGTATTTTCCTCGATTTCAGGAAAGCTTTCGACACAGTACCCCATTCATTACTCATTGAAAAGATGCTCACATATAAAATAAATCCGGCGGTTGTCTCATGGATTAAAGAATATCTAACGTTACGCCGGCAATTCGTGGTTGTAAATGGGGTTCGGTCACGGGCACAAAGCGTTTCATCTGGAGTACCCCAGGGCTCCGTCCTGGGACCTTTGCTGTTCTTATTGTACATCAATGATATTGGCGACGGTTTGACATCGCAGTTGAGGCTGTTTGCAGATGACTGTGTGGTTTATAGGATCACTAACGGTACGGAAGACCTCAACCTGATTCAGCAAGACCTCGATCGAATCAGCACATGGTGCACTAGGTGGCGCATGCAGCTAAACCTCACGAAAACTGTCAATATGACATTCACTCGAAAGAACCCTCTAAATTACTGCTACACCCTGAATAACATTGTAATTGGTAAAGTAACCGAATTTAAATACTTAGGTGTTTGGTATACCCCAGAATTATCGTGGCAGAAGCAGGTTAACTACGTAACCGGAAAGGCGGGAAAAATGCTGGGCTTCATTCGCAGGAACTCTGGTGCATTCAGTCAGTCCACACGTGAGCTACTCTACAGGACGTACGTGAGGTCCGTCCTCGAGTACGCTTGTGTAGTGTGGGACCCTACGACGGCGCGCGACGTTAGTAAACTTGAAAGAGTTCAGAATCTCGGTGCGAGGTACGTGTCCCGTCAATACACAATTAATTTCAGTGCAACAAGAACTAAGGAAGAACTCAAATGGGATACCCTGGTAGAACGACGCAGAAAGCTGCGCCTGAAGCTTTTTCATTCCATTTACTATGGTACGATTAACATACAGAGAGACATGTATATAACACCGCCTAACTATAGGTCCCAACGCGTGGACCATGAGCGAAAAGTAAGAGAGGTTCTATGCCGCACGGAACTTTTTAAGAAATCTTTCTTTCCAAAAACAATCCACGACTGGAATAGGTTACCTGCTGACATCGTCAACGTAGTTTCGAATGAGATGTTTTTTGCCCTGCTGAAATGATTGTTTCTTTGATCTTTTTAAGACGTACTGTATGTATTACTGTTCTTATCTTTTGTTCTTGTTTTCTTTTGTCCTCACACTGTATGCAGAAGGGAATTGTGGCTATACTCCGATATCAAATCACTTATTTTTTCTGTTGAAGTGACTCAACCTTGTAGTGTTCTTGTTTCTCACATATACTGCATACTGCTGTGAATAACTTATGTTGTCGATCTGCTGTAGCTGTTGTTGTTGCTATTACCGTTTTCCACGCTTTATATATGACAAAATATTGAACTGTCCAGACTGACTGTAAACCCCTCCCCCACTGTAATGCCTCTGGCGCTGTGGGTACTAAAAAAATAAATAAATAAATAATCGTAGCAAAGGCGAAGAGACTGAAGCTCGTCAAGTCGCTGACAGATGGTTATCACGTCCTGGGTGGTGGCAGGATTTTGTGTGGCGAGGGCGTTAAAGGCGACGGTGTTAATGCCTTTGATAATGTGGCGTATTTGGTCGTTCTGAGACATGCTGGTGTTAAGGCGCTTGCACAGTGAAAGGACATCCTCAATATAAGAGGTGTAAAATTCAACCAACAGCTGCGTGCGTTCAGCGAGCTTCTTCTTTGCTGCCTCAGTGCGAACTGAAGGGGCACCAAATATCTGACGAATTTGCTGCTCGAAAGTGTCCCAGTCGGGAAGATCCGGGTGGTGGTTCCAGAACCAAGTTTTCACAACATCGGACAAGTAAAATGGGACGCTGTGCAACTTCTGTGGATTGTTCCACCTGTTCAAATCGCTGACGAGGTCGTAGTTCTTGATCCAGTCTTCGACATTATCGCCTCGGAGACCGGAAAACACAGGGGGATCACGCGGGCGAATGTTGGTGGGTGGAGCGGGTGGCGGTGGCTGCAGTAGGACGGCGACGTTGGATGGGCCGGCGTTTTCTTGGGCCGCCATGGCAGGGGGTTGTATGCGACGACCGGAGCGGAGCTCCAACGAGAACGGGCGAGAGGACTTGAGGGAACGAAAAGCACCGGCCACCACTTGTGAGGAACCGGTTTATTCAGCCAGGCTCGAGCTAAATCACGCTGGTGATAATATTTACAGATGAAGATGTACAGGTGATGATGTTATCAAAGAGAATAAAGAGTCATTCGCTTGTCGCGCTCACAATATAGATGACATACATACATACATACATACATACATACATACATACATACATACATACATACATACAGACAGACAGACAGACAGACAGACAGACAGACAGACAGACAGACAGACAGACAGACAGACAGACAGATAGATAGATAGATAGATAGATAGATAGATAGATAGATAGATAGATAGATAGATAGATAGATAGATAGATAGATAGACAGACGCTCCAGGTGCTTACAGTAGGCTAAGAAATTCTTCGCATTTAAAAGTGGTTCCCCTTTGTGCTCGTTTAGTCTAAAATCATTGTTCACTTGAATAGGTAAAAATATTGTGATACAGCAGCATCAACCGCTGGAGTGTTATGCCTATTTAGCAGTCATAACTTATTTCAAGGGTCCTAATAGTGCTGCCCATGGGGAAGTTATATGTGGCGCCTGCCATGACATCATAACTCCCCTCCCACTTCTTGTGACTTTCTACTGAGAGGCGTCGTGGTAGTTTTGATCCGAAATTGGGTTAGAGAGGGACACATAAATATCACTTCCACTTTGAATTGCCCCCTATTTTACACAATGTCCGACGGCATCATGACTTTCGATGGAAGCCATAACATTGGGCCATAGAAGTGATTTTATAGCAAGCAAAACCTGAGCCTCTAGTAACGACGTAGATCCTGGTGCCATTTTGATAATGGCCTTGAGTTCGGTAAGTAACATCGGCTACAGCGTTTGTCCCATGTTGCCACTTGTGAGCACACCTCCCGAAGGAACTTCTTCAAGTGGCGCAGTACCTCTGGCTTTCAGGCTTCTTGGTGCTGCAGTAGGTTTTTCCTTTGAAGGTGGTACTTCTGATTGTGATGGAAGGATTTGGGCTCATTCCACTAATGTTATCGAGGGTTCTGTTTTGGCCTAGTGCCTTCACTATGTCAGGATTAGTGGTTGGTCGGTGACGTTTTCTGGTTCCACATTGTAGATTTTCTCTGTTCTGCTCCGCTGCTGCCTTTTTTCTGTGGACACTTTCTGAACGAAGACGAGTGTGGTTCGTCGCAGTTAGCACATCGAGGTTGGCGACGTGACGTGCAGTTCCTGTGGCTGAGAGATCTTGCACATTTCTGGCAATTTTCGCGCATGTCAAAAAAGAAAGCAGCACAAAGAATCTTTGTGAAAAATACAGGGTCAGGGAAGGATCCGTGCAAACGATTGTCGCACATTATTAAGATTTGCGGAGTTTCCAAGTGTTTTCTCTTTACCTGCGAAGTTTAGATGCAAATCGCAATTTTAGGGGCTAAACAGGGAGCAACACGCCTACTTTAATTACAGAGAAAGACCAGTGATTCGAACATAATTGACGCAGAGCGCAGCTTACGAATGCCTGTTTTCGTCAGTCTTGTAGCCGAAAAAAACACCATATCGACGAAGAGAATGATGATGAGTGGGGCGAAGCGTTTTTCATCCGTCGTTATTTCTGTCTCTCTGTCTGTATCTCTGCCCACTCCTCTAACATTAGAGAGCGCATCAGACGGATGGGCGGACGAATGGACGCTTCACGCCACTGGTCTTCATTCACTTTGTGGATATACTGTAAAATTCTTAATAACGCCACCTAATCATATTTTAAGGACATATACAGATAACCCCTTCTAGTGACCAATTCTTAAAATTGACTAAATGTGGCTTCTACAACACACTATGAGGGAACTTCCCACACACTGAGGGGCTTCACCATTGAAGATATATTGTGCATTGCGTATGCTCGTTTTATATTTGTCATTGTTTTTGTTATGAGATCGAAACGGTATTTGCGGGCACAGTGCAATAGATCACCATGTTTGTAAAAATTATAGTCTGCTTGGGGCCATTTGACGCAAAAATTTCGGTCTTTCTGCCTGTACACTTGTCTGTTTGTCCGCCCTCAAACAGCCAACCCCATCCGCAGCGCCCCACGATATTGCTCAAGATTCAGCTTTCATACTTGTGCGGCTGTCAAATAAAAAGCAATCAATGCGCATATCTGAGGTACCATAAACACGTGTCGATGTTTTTTATGTGTGCCTTTATACTAGAGAAGGCACACACAAGTAATTCTAAGGACCGTAGCCCTAAGCACGCTGCGCTGACAGTGCAACGCGATGCTCAAAAAGGCAAGTGTTACCAACGCTTTGCTAGAACGACACGGTGGTGGCACTTGTCAGTCACTTTGCGTTTTAAACCTTATCGCTTCCGAGAATGGCACGCATCTTTCTCCGCAGGCACACACGCCTTCCTTCGTTTTCGAAGATAACTGCCAGATGGCGCTCCTGTGTAACGTGCCTCGATGTTCTCGTTCGCCTCCTCTGCACGCTCGAGGCACCTTAATGTAGCGCCTCCAGAATACCATTCACCAATTTCCTTGCGCAAACCCTCAAATAAATGTTTTGTTCACTCTCTCCAGGCAAATGTCCGGAGAGGGTGAATGTCCGCAGAGAGTGTCCGGAGAGACTGATCTGCATGTTACACTGCAAATGTCGAAACACTTTGGTCTCTCGACGACATTTTCAGTGTAACATGCAGATCCGGCGCCAATTTTTGTTGTTGTTATAGATGACAACAAAAGGCTCTAGATTACACTGAAACTAGTAGGCTAAGCTGTGAAAATGGGAACAACGTATGTGCTTTGAAGCGCGGCGAACATGCACGTTTTCTTGAAGGGGAGTGGGACAATGATTTGGAGGATGAAGTGTGCGATAATCTGTTTTGAGATGTGCCAGCGTTGGTGATATATAGGTGATCAAAGCAAACAGGCTTACGTTTGCAGCGCTCCTAAAGGTACATCACTCGCTATATAAACTGACGGAATCAGACGGTGTACTGCAGGAGCTGAGGAACTGTATTACCATCCCCAGAGATTTTCCTCTTCATGGGGAGTAGGGCAGAGTTAGCCGCGGAACAATTTCCTTGAAGGCAGAGTAAGAAAAAAAAGACGGCGAACGCTCTGTTACTCAGGCGAAGTTAGCAATCTATGGAACTCTCGTGACGACGAGGCGTGAATAGGATCTACCACTCCGTCCTTGATGAACGACTACAACCTGGAGGCTGCTTATCACCACGGACACCGCAAAGAAATTTAATGGTATCGTATATATAATCATACGCCTCTGAGCGTATACGCCCTAACAGGAAGTTCATTGCGTTAGGGTAATATAATAACGTTCAGTGATAACAGAAACATAGTTTTGTGTTCATGAACATACATTCCGGAAGCGCCAAGAGGAACACCTTCGAAGCAAGCAGACCCGCCGTAGTGGTCTAGTGGCTAAGGCATTCGGCTGCTGACCCGCAGGTCACAGGGTCGAATCCTGGCTGCGGCGGCTGCATTTCCGATTTATTTGTAGTGTTTAACGTCCCAAAACCACCATATGATTATGAGAGACGCCGTAGTGGAGGGCTCCGGAAATTTCGACCACCTGTGGTTCTTTAAAGTGCACCCAAATCTAAGCACACGGGCCTGCATTTCCGCCTTCATAGGAAATGCAGCCGCCGCAGCCGGGATGGCTGCATTTCCGATGGAAACGGAATGGCTGTAAGCCCGTGTGCTCCGATTTGGGTGCACGTTAAAAAATTCCAGGTGGTCAAAATTTCCGTAGCACTCCACTACGGCGTCGCTCATAATCATAAGGTGGTTATGGAGCGTTACACCTCACAAATCAATCAATAAATTGAAGCAAGCAACAGCGGCAACTTCTAACGCATCGCCAAATAATAGTTAACGGCACAGACGAATTTCCACTAGAGTAACTTACAGGCTCTAGGGATTAGTAAAAAAAGGCTTGCAAAAAAAAAAACACTTAACCAAGTGCAATTTGAACACACCACCTATACGTATGACCAGGCGGTTATTCTAACACTATGCACGCCACGTCACATGATGTGCCCTGTGTAGGAAAAAAACTTCTAAAAAGAAAACACGATTCCGCTTCACGGGTTACAGTCTGAACACAGACGCGATTATTTTTTTCAACACAACCTTGCGTGTATATAGTATCGAAACTGCCGCCGTTTACTCATGACAGGCCGCTATAGCCAAGACGCCAAGTTTTTTCGAGAATTCACAACGTAGAAAGGAAAGTATAAACAATTACAAAAAAAGCTGGGGCAGATCATCATCTGTTATGGCCGAGTATAGGAGACGTTTTTTGCTTGCTCTGCTAGTTGCCGTTCACAAAAATAGGAGCTGTAATGTTCGATAAGTACAAGCGAACTAGGTTGAATGAGGTTTATTTTTCATCGTAAGCGAATATACGCGATTGCAGCAGCCGTGTAAGTGTGCACAGATTTACATTTGTAAACCCATAGCGTGAACCACATAGCCGATTGCTAAAAATCAATTTCACGTGCACGAATGTATCTCATCAAGTTACTACATGAGCGCGTGCCGAACGACAAGCCCGTGTTTTCACGTCTATGCTGGTTGTAACAATGCATATTTTTATGTTTGCTCACTGCCGCTGTGACGTCACTCGATTTCCCGGGTGAGTGCGCGCACGGGAGACTTTGAACCTATTGCCACCATTGACTCCCGTAAAGGACAAAGCATTCGCGGCGAGTTTTACATGCTTAACATCTTCATTCTACCTTTTGCGCCCGAAAAGGCGCTGGTTTAAGTCGGTTTTACGCTTGAAAGCGTTTGGGGATTAATATGTGAGCGATTTCCTCTACAAAAAAAGTCAAAGAACGTGCGCTACTGAACGCGTGGTTAATCTATAGGAGCAAATTTTGATGGATGAACTACCAATGTGACAAAATAAGAAGAGGAAATTGATTCAGTCTTCATATATTTACACACACACGCACGCACACCATATAGAACATTCAGACAAACTGTTTCCACTCATTTGCAATGTTTCTGCAGTTTCATTTATACTCTTTCGAACATCTATCTTCTTAGACACTTAGTTATTGCGGAGAGTGTGTGCTGCTGCCGCGACTATACGTCATTTGGCACATAACCTGGGTCATGACCATCAAGTGCAAACAAGACCTTCCGTTTCGCAAATATCTTGTGACCGACACAAGAAGTGGCGTTTCCTTGCCCTGGCCTCACTCGCAGTGTTGCGCAGTCACTTATATAACTTAAGGCCTTGGAAAAATGTTGGTACTGTGTTGAAATTAAAACGTGTAGCCCCCATGGGCGCTCCGCTCCTACTGCACTGCCGGCTTTCTAGATCAGTGTGTTTCGTAGTGCTTTTAAATATTCTAGTTAAAGCAGAGCTCACACACCTGAAAACAGGCTGTTGCCTGTTGCCGAGGGGTTACGGAGTGGTCCTCTCTTGGGTGCTGCTAGGTTGCTTGCTGGGCAGGGTACCTCCGCACTATATTCATCAGTATCGCTGTCGGAGCTCTACAAGAACACCGCATGGAAGCATCCAGCGCTTCTTAGGCACTTTCATGACGAATTGTGCTCTTCACTGTAAAATTATTATTTTTTGATTATCAGAAAGCATTTCAAACATTATAGAACATATAAAACTTCTCTCTCATTTCAGGCTGCTTTCACACTCAGCTTAGGCAGATGAGTGATGGTTTTGCTTGTATTAATATCTGTTTGTTTTAGGCTATTGTTGATGAAGGCAACGCTCATAAAATTGACCATGATTTTGAAATGGAAAAAAAATAATCTGGAAACAGAACTATGGCTAGGTGTTTTCATAATTCTGAAAATAGAGAAAGTAATAACTACGGCCAGACACTGGCGTTTTCAGCGGACCGAAATTACATGATACGTCGCAAAAGTCTAACAGCGCATGAAAGGTTTGGAAAAAGACGCAGAGCTAACTTCCTTCTAGTGTTAATGACAGCTTTTTTTTGTATCTGTTTGTGTCTTCCTTTTACAAACATTCAATGCGGTTTTAGCATTTTGCTATGCGTTCATAACAACTTGCCAAAGCGTCAACTCTTTCAAACTAGAATTTGTGATACAGATCACAGTTCACGCTTAAGTACACTTAACCACCTAAGCGGCAAAGCAAGTGTTCTCAACTGTAAAATAGATTTATCCTTCCGCGGAGGCAGAATGTAGACACCATCAAGCAAACTCATCAGAGTGAAGCGCTCTATGGGCAAACAATACGAAATGTAAAAATATTTTTTGATATACCGGCTTAGAAACTTGCTTTGTACATATAATAAAAGTGCACTGGTATGCGTGATAGACATTTTCTGTCACTTCAAGAACCTGTATTTCCCAGTTTGAACGTATTTTTGGACCCTTTAGCGCATTAGTTTTACGCAATTTTCAAGCCTCATAATTGCATTGATGCCACGCCCACGCCATGACACTATAGCGTACAATCAATGTTTTTTTTTCAATTCTTTTTTCCTGTGTAACGAATACCGATTTGAGGTACCCTCAATTTAAAACTTCAGCAAACACATTCACTTCATAAAACGTCAATGTTTCAACAAGGTACACTTACGCCAACATATATACAGTGAAACGGTAGCTCAACAGAACGCTGCTGCAAGCTAGAAAAACATGCTCGCATCTGTTCCGAGGGATTGACGAAGATCCTGCGTGGTGTTTCGAAGCAGTGAAGCCGCACACGCATTCGTGTGTGATCCAAGCCATGCTGACAGCTGATGATCTCGTTTATTCCCCCTCGCCCTACAGGCACCTCTTCCCAACCACTCCAGAAGTGTTTCTTTTTGTTTTTTCTTGATTATTATTTTGTTATCTCTTTCTTTTCACTCATTTGTTGCTGGCAGTTAGAATTTTCGAAAAGCAAAAGAAACAGGACAGTGAAATACCATCATGCAATTTAGCACAAGGAGCGAAAAAAAAACGATTGAAACACGGCAATAAAACAGAAAAGACGTGAGAGACGACGTGGGTTTGACATGTGTACACGCAATGTCACCGAAATAGCGGACGTGTTGTTTCTGTTTTTTTTTCAGCGTGATACGTCAGTGAAATAGCTGCAAAAAAACAAAATACTTACATACGCGAATGTATAAGAGAATACCAATGCTCTAGAAAGCTTCATTTTCTTTTCACATTACTTTGCTCTTGAGTGACAGAATTGCATCCACATAGCAAGAAATCACAATTCAAAATATTCAAGGTACCTTTTATGAAGAAATCTTCAAAGTTCGTCAAACAACGATGTCAACTTGAAAGCACTTTTCCGCGCGAGCTTTTTCGTGTTCCTTTGTTTATACTTCAAGTGAAAAAGTTTTCCTCTTTTATGCCTGCTCAGTATTGTAAGGTCTGGCACAAAGAACCTTTAGTAGCGTTCCTTGACAACCTTGCGGAATTGTTTTTGCCTTTTTTCAAAAGTGTTTGGCTGACCAGAGTCAACTAACTATTGAACGAATTAGACTCTGGTTACCACCTGACGTTAAGGAGCATACACATAAGCGAATCTTTGTAGGGTGCACCTTCCACAAAATTTAACTTTGAAAGCTCCGCGTTATCTGCATCATCCATTAGTCAGCATTAAAAGTTTGGCAGTTACCACGTACCTTTGGAATCAATGTTGTGCAAAGCATGCGGATAGGTGACTGTGTTGTGATTCTTTTGTTGAGCAATACGTTACGAGTTGGCGTTAAAGATATGTACAAATAAATACAAGCAAAGACACATGGTTAACCATCACACATGTTCAGTATAAAAAGTTGTTTACAGCTCAGTATTGATGCCAACAACAACATAGATACAGGCTGGGACAAGCAGGGAGCTGTCACCCAGCACTGGTGGTCGCTACGATGGTTGCCTTCAACACTGTTACATAAATCTACTTCAGCGGATGGCGCCTCCCTACAATTGACATTAACCCGACGCAGCGGCTGTATCATACTATTACACCCTAATGTTTAAGCTGTACAGGCAGTACTGCTACCATAATTGACGTTTTCTAAACATCAAGGTCTATTTGAAAAGTACTTTTTAGGGCGGCGCTCTAAGGTAGAATATTTGATTGCCAGAATCCGTGTGTTTGATTTCTACTCAGGCACTGAAATGTATTCTGTGCATTCATCTGGTCAACGGAGTCAATGTCAGTATCTTTTAAAGCACAAACACACGTGAAAACTGACAAAGTTTGTTCTCATCATTTCCGGGTAAGTTGCAAATCCCACTGCTCTCTCCAACACAATCATGTACCCTTAGGGTAAAATAGTTTAAAAATAAATAAACTGCCGGTGCCCTGTGTCACATCCCCACATACTTGTGGCCCATTCCCACCCGTCCGTAAGTACCACAAGTCTGGCGAAAAGAGTTTGACAACGTACGCGACAGGATTGTAACATGACTCATACCATGACCAGCCAGTCATATTCGTTAAACCGTCTTTTTTGTAACATAATAATTTTGGAGCACCGAAACTTGGGCTCTATATATAGGTAGTTAAATAGCTAGATAGATGCTGCAAAGGAATGATTCGCAATGATTAAACCTTTATTCTTGAGCACGCCCCACAACAACGCTGCATAACCAGTGGTCGAGTTACGAGCTGGGATGTCACAATTAAAAACACGGTTTGAGAAATCCTAAGTATAAAAGGAATTTATAGAAAACAAGTTCTAAAGAAGGAAAAAGACATGGTGTTCCCATTCATAGCTAAAGCAGACTTGAAGAGCGACTGACAACGTAAATTAAGATCAGTAGACGAATAAAACGCCACCTCACTAACTGTTGCAACATTTACTCAAGACGAGTGGTGTGTATAGTATAAAAGGGCTAATTTCAACGTTGGAGCAACAGTCAGCCATCAGCTTGTGCAATGTGCGTTACAACAACGAGGCATGAGCGCGAAAATCAGACCGACTAAATATCTCTGGAGAGCTTGACTCACCATATAGTTTTTTACAGCTTGTTACTGCGGTGTCTTTTCTACACATGCGCGTCAGTTTATGAATTAAGATAGCACAGCAACATTAATTGCAATATCATGTGTCTTACACGTCAAAAAATCTTGATAAGAAATGATTGTGGGCTTGCTTTTTTTATCAGAAATATTTCGGCTCTATCTTTCAGTGCATGTTTTAGGGAGCTCTTCAAAATCTATTTAAATAGAAAACCTAATCACCAAGTTTAATTCGGTGCAACGCTGACTGTACGCAGCAGGTATAAAAAACACAAATGAACATCCACACTCGCCTTCTTCTTGTCATGTCCATACTTTTTTTCTAACATGTTTTCCTTCGAAGTGTAGAGTGGTCTCAAAAAAGAGGGGAAAGTTGAATCCGAAGGTTCACTTTATTTATGGAGCCGCTGTGAAGCATACTTGAAAGGGAGGCACGTGTTGTGGTTTTCGCTCAATTGATTTAAAAGGAAGCGATTCGGGATACAGGGAGCGGTACAGGAGAGTAAGCTCAAAGAATGTTCACGTTCAGACGAAAAAATCTGGTCATGCGCGTGCTCTGGACTGCCACCACAGAGCAGTCACGCACTTGGCTTGACGCCAGGAATGCGCCCTTAAAAAACATGATTTCAAATAAAAGCGGGAAAAGAGAGAAGAAATAAGGAAATATGTAAAGGTAAGAAAGGTCCAGAGAAGGACACCAACGAATAATGAATGTTCGAAAATAAATAAGGAAACAAAATACATGGCTTTCTGTGCTGGTTGTGACGTTTGTGTAGCTGGCGGGATGGTGCTTTGTAGCCCGTTCTTTTGGTGCTCACCACGCGCCCTTTTATGTGTGCGCACGAAGGACTTGCGCTGCGTGCTACCGTCCTAAAGAGGCCCCGGAGCCTGGCATTTTTCCTTCAACATACATGAACTGAAAAGCGCGCACGAACGTGTGCGATAACCAAGATCTTCCCGGGTTCTCTGCTGCATGCTTTTAGTATCACAGAGTGCTGAAAGCGGTGTGGCGAACTGTTCAGTTCACAGTGTGCTCGGGCACAGAGTGGTAATGTACACCTTAAAAACATCTAATTGCATTGAACGATGCTTAGCTTCCTCCTTGAACGGCGTTCCTCCTTGAAAAGTGAGCACCCCCTCAAGAAGCCGTTACAGGTCCCACAAAAGATACAAGTTTCAAGGAAAACCATCTGAATTCGTTTTGATAAGTGAACTGTCGTGATTCAATACTTATGGAGGCGGAAATGTTGTAGGCCCGTGTGCTCAGATTTGGGTGCACGTTAAAGAACCCCAGGTAGTCTAAATTTCCGGAGCCCTCCACTACGGCGTCTCTCATAATCATATAGTGGTTTTGGGACGTTAAACCCCACATATCAATCAATGATTCAATACTTTTTAACGGTTGTTCGGAAGCACCACTTTCTGACTGCACTGCAAGCTTGACTTGTGCAGCTTATTATTTAGTTGCGGCTATTGCTTTCTTCTTTTGAAAACTACGCCCCCTAAACAAGAGGCAATTCAATGGCTTCTCGAAAATGTTTCGGACCAAGAGTGCGCTATATAATGCGCTATACTAGGTCTGAAATAAGCTTCTTCTACCTGCTATGAAAGAGGACACTTTGTGTACTTGTTTTGCGTCGAAACAAAGCCAACAGCATGTCTTATTTGCCTAAAATACAATAAAAATTGTTTGTCAACGCTCACAGGTGCCACGCTCATTTTATAACGAAACATAATCTTCTTAAATAGGACAATTATGTAAGGACTATTTTCAAAGAACAAGTTTCAGGAAGATGTCGTATTGATTCTGTCGGCTACGGTTAGTACAAAGTAAATATATTGTACTTCGTTGCTTTAACTTCATTGGGTGTTGCGAAGTTACAAAAAAAAAGTATCTTTGTTAGGCTGTAGGCAAGGGACTGAGAAAAAAAAGAGCCTGGAGTTGGATAAGGGCACCATTATGCTTGATCTGGCCTGTATTTGGTCGAAACACTCGCGATTTATACTCTAAATCATGTCATCAATATCCTTACGCAAACCACTTCTGAGCAACATCTCCAGGCCTATTACGTAATATTAACCAACAAGCAAGTACGTGACTCTCTGCGCGCTTTCACAACCAATGAGGAGTCACTGCACTAACAAATAAAAAAAGATATAGCTTGACACTGCTACGAGGAGAATTTAAAAAAAAATATTTTTAAGTAAGCCAGACAGCAGTGGCATAGAATGAATCACAAGCTGCCAGATATGAGCGCCGGCGGGAACTGACACGGGAACGGGTTAACGCAGGGCAATGGCCACTATGATATTAGAGGACATGCGGTGAATTCGGCAATCGATGTTCATACAGCAAAATATTGCCATCTCAGCAACATTGCCTGACACCCCGCTGAGGTGGTCTACTGGCTAAAAACCCTCAGCTGCTGACTCGCAGGTCACGGGATCGAATCCCGGCTGCGGTGGCTGCATTTTCGATAGAGGCGGAAATGTTGTAGGCCTGTGTGCTCAGATTTGGGTGCACGTTAAAGAACCCCAAATGGTCGAAATTTCCGGAGTCCTCTACTACGGCGTCTCTCATAATCATATGGTGGTTTGGAGATGTTAAACCCCACATATCAATCATCAATCAACGTTATCTGACGTCGTTCCCGTTCACGTGAATATTCAGTGAAGGGTTCTATAAAAACCAGTGCATAATAGCGGTATAATAAAGATGCGATAAAGCTAGTTTACCTGCTCAAAGCTCAACAAAGAATGTTTCACAGTGCGAAAGGGTGCCACATATCCGAAAAAACTTGCAAAACATAGAACTGTGTTAGCGTGAGGGTACAGAGGCCACCAACTTCAATGTTACATGATTCTCCAAGTGTAGGTGCTTTTACGTTTTGAACAAAACTACTCATTTTGGGATTTCATTGCGGATTTTGTGTTCTAGCGTGTGCCCTTTTTTGATATAAAATTGCATATATCTCTTTTTTCGCAAAATGCACACCCCCACACCACGCTACCTGTGTGTTGTAGACATAGGGAACAAGCAGTTCAAGGTGAAGTTGCAGCTTTTTATTTCCGTGTGCCCACAATACTTCATCCCTTCATTTAGAGATAAATAGAAATAGAGAGTACTTTTAAAGCTTAAGATATTTGAGTGGTTTTTTGATGACGTATGTTTGAAACAGGACTCTTTGATGTCGTTCTCACCTATTTTATTTGTGTACATTTTATAACACGAGCTATTATTTGGTCGTGAACTTAAACCTTTGCTGGCCGCCCAAATATACTCAATCCTTTATCAAATCAACAAAGTTCGAAGTGCAAGACATTGTTCCAACTATGCTGGTTCATCACTGCCAGGGTACATACAGTTGGCACACTAACGTGCAGTGTTACATTCAGTCGATCCGAAAAAGCCTTCCATTCCTATTAACAGAAGCGCTTCCACTACCACTGATTCTTCTCTGAGTCTTTTTTCAATGTTCTATTTTTGATCCCTAGCTATAGTAGCCGACCCCACGTCTCGTTAAAATTCCTGCTTTTCTGTTCTCTCTCTGTGTGTCTCAATATATTCTCCAAATATATTACTTCAACAATGCGGCCCGGCAATAAGTTTCGAATTCTGCTCACAGGCGATAATGTCCAGAGACACAGATGGAGGAAGAAAGGAGTAGACCCAGGCGTTTACACGTCACCCCCTAGGCAAATAGCGGATAACGAAAAAAAATAAAAACAAGAAAACGAGCATGTATTATGAATGATGAGTGAAGCAAATAGAAAATAAGAGACACAAAGCGGTGCACTCGTGACATATCCATTCAAGCTGGACGCTGGCTCTGACGCATTTACGTGCCTGCAACAAAGGCATGTTCCGAAGCCGAAATGAGAAGGCCAAACTGACGCCGTGGATGATTGGAAGGTAAACAGCCTGCAAACGACAACGTCAGAAATGCGCCTGCGCTAAGGGAGGAAAAAAAATTGCTTCTAGGTCAACTCACAGAAACTGTCCGTGACGCCATCATTGAACTCTTCAGCTTTCCATCTCTTTTACTCCCGTGGGCTCCACAAAATGTGAGTCTAAGAGCTTCGACTAGGATGAAGAGGTGTCGGCTTGGCGTATAGTAGCCATCGCCGGCAACAGCAGCACTCGGTATGGTATTGTACGAAAACCTTTGTTCTCATCAGACTTTAAGTGCACGACTGATGCTGGCTGCTCTCACATCGGAACAGAGAGGCAAGCCCCTTTGCCGCCACACGGGCCCTCTTGACAGCCATGAATTGGTGGGCCAGCATGTCACTGGGCAGCATTCGCTGCCACCTCTGTTCACCGTGAGAAGCACCAACGGACAACGGACAGGGGTACAAGGGCATAAGGCCTAAATTGAGTACGCCCCCATCCTTAGTACAAATGACCAATACCTCGCCGCCCGGATGGATTTTATTCATGACTACTGGCATCTTTCTTTTTCCGCCTTGATTTTCCTCTGAAAGAGGGTTGATGATACCAATTCACACTTGTGTTTGTTCGATTCCTCTTGCATACATTTCCCATATATACGTTCGTGCTTCAGAGTCCAATGGCTTTTCCTACAACCCGTTTCCTGCTCATAATATCGTACCCGTTTCTGCGATCTGCTCTTTCATGTTTGAAAATTGCGTGTTACGTTTGCTCCTTCGGCATTTTTATCCCATAGCTTACCCATGCACAAAGGTAAGAAATGTGGTCCTTTCTTGGTGTTTCCTTATCTGGCTTCTTACAAAAGAGATTTTCCGCGATATTTTGCCCTAACAGCTCTCGAATGCCGCCTTACCACATCGGTCTCGCAAACGATTGATGTTTTTTAGGGGCCCGTTTGTACCAGCCACACTGCTGGTACAAATATAACAATCTTTAGTTGATATGGCCACATTGCTTTGACCCTTAAATTAAAAATGAGGCGCTCGCACGCTTCAGAATGCTTTCGGCATTCTGCGATAGGCTAACTGCCTAAGGAATATCAGGCCGGCTTAATGCTCTGGATGACCCTGCATGCTTCACACGCATTTATTCGTTTCGAACTTCTTTTGGTTTCACTCAATTTTGACATATTTGGCTTTTTAGTGTCCGCAATGTCAGGATTTCCCTGGTTTAGAGTGGTAGCACTCCTACTTTGGCGTTTCCTTTCAACTAATGTGTTGCGCGCTCTTGTTTGGCGAATCATTCGGTTAATTTTATGTAACTGTTACGTTGACTGAATACGTCGCAGACAGCTGGAGTGCATAAAAAAGTAAACAAGAAAAGTTTCTAAGTGCTAAAGAATAGACTGGCGCTGCTTTTAAGGCTGTATCCTACTACGTACTTATCGTTGTGTATGTGTGCGGTGCCGAGAGTAAGCAGAGTCGATCAATTCAAGCTGATGCCATGCCGTGAGTGATGCGAACACGATATTACTTTTGTACGAAGTGTCCTGTCTTTCGCCGTTCTCTGAAACTAGAAGTAATTTGCTCCTCAGCTTTTCGTTCATTACTTTACATTATCAGGCTGACCGTAGATGTAATTACTTCTACGTATATCTGATTCGCAACTGAGGACTGCTGTGTACTACTATATCTATTTACCAGACCTCAAAGCAGTACTGACACGAAATTTCTAATGTGAGATACTGAGCTAGATAGACTTACATAGAAACATACACAACATCTGCGAGATATGAAAAGCAAATGTAGCCTAGAACATAATTAAAATCAATTTTTAAAGTGCATGCCACGCAACTGAGCGAGATGCTTAGCCCCTCGCGACGCCCACATAAACGCAGGAGAAATGTACACACACCTGCGACGTTTTGTAAGCTGATTGCTAACATTCACCTCGCGCTTGCGCCACCTGCGATTGCCTGCTGCTTTCCGTGTTCTGGCTGTGATGGCTGCATACGTGTGAAACCGGCTCACGCACGCTCTCAGGCGCGGCACTCATGTCACAGTTTTGTGTGGTCACGTGGCCAGCTATGTTTACCTTGGTCCCGGAACTGATACTGCCTAGCTCAGTGCGTTTTGAAACGGAAATTTAGACTAGGTGTTCTAAACACATCTCTACACAAGTAATCCTCTCACACTCGCGCAAACCAGGTTTCTATCCATGATAAGGGGGTTATGTGCTACTGACGATGGCATCGCGGACAGCTTCTGTGAGTTGACCTAGCAGGCAGTTTTTTTTTTGTTCCTTGGCAAGTAAGTTATGGAATGTTAGCCTGGGGAACGACATCAAAAGGGAATTACCATAAGTTAATAACTATACAAAAGAAAATATTGCGCTGCTTTGAAAAATACAGGGGGAATCTACAAATCTACAAGACTTGCGCACTGCTCCACTATTCATTAAACATTCCATACTCAGAATCGATCAATTATATCATTTTAAATTGCTTCAGTTAATACAAAAGACTAAGCTATATGAAGAAAGTTGCACCGAAAGACCACACTACAGTCTGTGAGAACAAAAGAAACGAGCTCCTAGAACAAGAACCAAGTATGGAAAACAAAGTATTGCTTACCAGGTACCTCAGGTTTTAAATACCTTTGCAGATCAATTGAACTTTAGGGCTAGTAGTGTTACTTTCAAGAAACAAATTAAGAACTTATTCATAACCACCGGTCTACACTATCGAAACTATGTAATGGAGTCTCATGCCTCTGCAAATGCTTAAATTGTTCATAAACTTCTATGTCAATTATGCGAGAGTATACAGCGCAATTCATTGTATCCGCATGCATTTCGTGTCTGTTTTTGAGTTGTTTCATTGATATCGTTTAGTTGTGAATCTTTATCAGAGTGACCTTTAATTCTTAAAATGTGTTATGTAAACTTCTTATGCTATTTATGTTTGAATTTTGTATTTGCAATTGCATTTTGCTTGAAACCAATGTATTGAATATATATATTGTTTGTCAGTGCTGATATCTAAGCTTTGCACTGTCACGGACTACGGAGGGACAAGGGCCTTTGTCAGGCTGTTTGCCTTTAGCCATTTGCCCCTGCAGTGAGTTCTGTATCCGGCTTACTGTAAATAAAAGTACTACTACTACTACTACTACTCTTGCAACAACAGCAAAAAAAAGGTGCGCACTTTTCGTGTCGGTGCTCATCAATTGAAATATGCTGCTAGTTTTGACTCAGAAGAAAAGTTTTCATCACCCCACTCTTTGAAGGCGCGCGACCAAGAAGGCTGACAGGTGCGTGTACTCCCGCTTCTGCTCGGGTCTCCCTTCTTCGTAAAAGTTCTGGTCCTCAGGATTTTACTCAACGCGTACTGTACCGCTTGCCGGTGCATGGGCGAAACACGAAAGCAAGGCACACCACTAGAATTAAACGCTGTGCAATAGGCATTGCATTGACTTCGGGATCAGACCACTTTTGAGCTATCGATAGCGCCTAATGAGAACTTCATGTTGTGACCTCGTGGTGTCACGAAATCTTACCACCGTGTGTCTTCTCAGATTTCTCTGATCTGTGGTGTTACGAGAAAGTCGCATGATGACATTCGAATTCTGTAGCGTCTTATATATCTACCACCAAACTCAAATGGCCATCAACTAAAATCTTGTGCAAAACACCGCTTAGCTCACGACTTATGGCCGAGCAGATTTACAACCTGCGTGGCTTTTCCTCGTTGTTCAGCATTAGGAAGATTTCGTACCCAAGTTAATATTATAAAGAGGGCACTTCTGGTGTATACCCATTGAGAGTTTTTTTTTCACATGATACAGCACACATGCAGAAAAACTGGTTGACTGCGTGGCGACAAAAATTACTGGATGAATTGGTTCCTAAAGGCAAATAGTGCACGAATTTAGCAAAAACCAAAAAAACGATATGAGAAATTAACAGTTGAAATGATAATAAATATGCTGTTCATTTCAGCTGTGTTTGCAGAACATTTAACTATTTATTAGAGCACTGTGAAGGGCTGCCGAATTTTTTTTTAGTTGAAATATTTCGTCAGACACTGAATTGATACACCGCTGTTGAATTGACGAAGTTTGACTTCCGCTTCATATGCGAGCCTTGATCCCTAAAGGGCAATCTTTACAATAGTGTATGCGACAATGACAGTTTAAAAAGTTATTTCCTTGTTCACTGAGATGCAAAATGAAGTACGCAATTTTCCGCTATTAAGAATAATTCCGTAGGATGTAATTCATGTAGTAATGTGACAAAATAAGATGAGGAGCAGCGAATCCTGTTACTTCAATGAAGTGCCCTTATTTAGAAAAACCGCGCTAATGAAACGAAAGCAACGTGGCTGGATGCGTTAAGAAATGTAAAAAAAACAAGATTATGTAAGGTCCCTACACTGCTATATTCATCTTACTTAATTCTATATCGAATATTCAATGAATGACTGTAAGCTAATGGCTACCTAACCAATTCAACAACGGTAAGAAAACAGGTTCTGGTTTTCGTAGTTTTCTTCACGCAACTCAACTTGACCATAACAATGAGTTTACGGAAAGTATATTCTGGTTCAACAGCCCTCTAAGCTTGAGTAATCAAAATTTCATGGGCATGCGACGTAGCCACAGCACTACGAGGCCAGAGGGGCATTGCCGCTAGCAGTAAAAGTTCTTCATCTGAAAGCATAGTGGTTCATGAGTGCTCACGATAGCGAAAGATTCGCTGCGCTACTTTGACTTAATTAAATTTTATGTCCCTTCTTCCCTCCACGTCGTTTGAAAAGCCCGAATAATGACTTTCCGCCGACGCCGGTCGCCGCGATGCCACTGCGAAAACGTGCTATGCACGTTATCGCATTTCCATACTTTTTTGGATATGCCGGGATGAGAGAGCTCATACAAAACGCGGATTTTCTCCACACGTTGAGGTAGGAACAGACAAGGCTATTCTAGTAACTTTGGAAACGCCTTTAGGAGAGGAAGTGTGGCTTGAACGAACAAAACGAGTGGGTAACTTGAAGAGGGTGATCCCATGCATTTTCTCGCATTAACGAAGTCAACCTGGATGAAGCTTTCGCCATGGGCTTTCTTGTTAGCTTCGAAGCATAAGTGAGCATTATAACACAAAAGTGGCTTCAAAAATCACGTCAGCAGTCCAGAAAGTAGCGAAGCCGAGCAAAAAGAGGGCAGACGATCTTAGAAGAAGGCTTTAATTTGAAAAGTGGTGGTGGTGTGAGAGTGTTCGTTATCCCTTTGGTCGCCGTCATTGCGGTTGTTTAGTGATCTTTGCACACAATTTACCACTTGAAAAGATGATAATTTCTGGTTAAACACGAATGGTTACGGGCTTATTTACATGTTTCTACTCATGTATTTACTGTTGCGTGCAAATGGGCGCTTTCAAATAATTTCCCGGCAGAGTGTTTAAATACCTTACAAGTCGTGTTCACAAAAAAAAGCAAATAGAAAACACTATCATTTGTTTCTCCCTCTTTTCTGCTGCTGCATTCTCATCAATCTCCATGAGCTGTCTATTTTTAACAGCTGCTGCCTTCTATTAGCTAGCCCTGCGATGTAGGTATGTAGCAGCTGTTTTCAGAAGACAGTGTTTCCTAATGACCACCAAATAACAACTCTCATAGTATGCAATCTGTTGCTGCGAAATAAACAAGGAATACAAAGGGTAAAGGCTCAGCGAAAACATAGTGCTAGCCTTGATGATTGCCTCGTATGTTATAGCAGATGCTGCATGATGCTACATATTAGACGTAACCGACATAAAGACGCATAAATAGCAATTATGCGCATACAGGCACATATACGTGTCTTCAAACTTCGAGATCATATTTCAACGCTCGCTATGAAAGATATTCAAGCTATATGCTTTTATATTTTTGTACTCTTAAAATGTGTCACATAAAAGAAATGGATTTAAAAACTGAACAGTATATTCTACAACATACTGTAACCTTACCGGTGTCACAGAAAAGAACATACGCTCAAGAGCCTAACCAACAACGGCAGATTTCACAGTGACAAAATTCATGAAGTGGTAACTCCTGAAACGACAGTAATCTTGAACAGTACTTGCTCTTCTATAGTGTTAGTTTTGCGTAAAGTTGCAAAATATACAAACTGTTTCTCTTTTTTTAACGTGAAAAACGCGACACCACAGCTGGAAAGCCCTGGAGCATTCTCTTTAACATCTTGGACACTTCTTTATTCTCAACTTGCCGAAAAAGTAAGAGGAAGAGATAAAAAGAAGACGATCTACGAGAAATAAACTTTCAGATGGAGTTCCTTGCCTCTCCATATTGTGTGGAAAACATTTACGCAGAAAACCAGGGAGAAACATTAGAAGCGTTAATGGCAATTAGTAAGCCCTCTATACCGTGCCCTCTGGGACACTTCCAACTAATCTCACACAGATAGTTAGTCGCCGCGTTTCTGCGGAAATATTCGGATACACTTACTGAGCTTTCTTTCCCACCCTCAGGTATGGTTATTGAGCTATATTCAATAACGCTCTGACACACACACATACACACACACACACACGCACACTCACACACACACACAGTGTGTGCATGTTTGGGTATTTATTTGTGCGCCTAATAAAACTCGCGATAAATGGGGCTTTTCTCTGTCGCTTTGATAGAGCAATTACCGCAAGCTGAAGGAGCTTTGGGTGCGTGAGGACGGCGGCACTGATTACGCTTATGCCACTGCACACCATTTTCGGGGATATGACATGTAGGGGCCTGGTCTTGCGATACTTTTTTTTTTCGCATTACGCGCATGGAGCACGCGAGGAGCGAAGGAGTAACGAAGTTGCAGAGTGCTTTGGTGTCTTACAATTATAACTTTTTTTCTCGTGGGGCGCTTGTATATTCGCGAAAACATGAAATCACTGCAATGGGTATCATATATTCGCAGACTCGTCACTATTGCAATATAAACAAGTCGCTCACGAGGCGCTTCACACAAACAGCATTTACATTCTTTTCCTTTTAAGTCCAAAGCTTTAGGGACGTCATCGAATACAAAAAGGGATCGTCGGCGGCAAAGGCATAAAAATACGCAAAAACTCACGATGATGTGATGAAGCCACTCTATGGTGACATCAAAAAGTCACAGGTTGCCAAATTTTTGTGACGCGATGAAGACGTTATAACGACGTCATGTATACACGCCATCAGAGAAAACATTCACTTGAATAGGGCAGCGTCAGTCTTGGAGGCCCTGCTAGACCACGTCAAGCGAAAAAGTCTTCGATTGCCTCTGATATCGGAGGCAATGCAAAACTGTATTGGTTGCAGAAAGCTTTAGTTTCAGATGGTACGAAGGAATGGTGTGGGAGAATCAGCGAAATGGACTGAAGAGAAGAAGACGGCTTTCGGCTACAATATTTCCCATAAACGTGTACAAGGATCACGGTGTCTGTTTGCTACCCTTATTTCTGCTCTATCTTAGGCGTTTACCCACCCCACTTCGATTGCAGGGTAACCAACGAAGCCTGTGCTTCGTGAACCTTTCTCTTTACGGCTTCTGTTTAACACTTTGATCAGCACAATATGAACCCAGCACCGCATTTTCCGACGTGACAACACAAGTGGACGTTACTACAGTAGGTGATAGCATATATAGACGCCGCAAAATACACCACTGTTCATGCGTAAAATGCGCGCTCAACTCAAAGTTACTACAAAACTGTATCTGAGCTTGAAACTTGCTCACAGCATTCTTTCATGGGGTACTTTCAAACATGCTTGTTATGACAAAATTGACGCACTAAATAACCTATTTCGTGGCAACGTCAATAATAAACAACGATATGATTGTTCGGCACACCGTAGTGTGTGCTTACGACTCAAGCTTTACCTCATCGGGTTTTCGAACGGGACTCGGAGCGCGAGCTGTCTGCTGTGCTTACATGCCGTTCCCACACCAAAACGTTACATCAAGCTAGTAGCAGCACGTCACCCTTGTGTATAGAAAGAATGCAATTGAAGCAATTTCCGTCACCTTTTCAGCTCAGTTAATTTGTAGGTATATAACTTCGTCATCATCAGCGACAAGGAGGAGGTACAATCGCAATCTTTCTGAGAGTGAACACAAAAGGCTTTCGGTACTACTAGCGCCGTTAAACTACATGTCGCCGTAATTGAGCGCTCGCGCAACGAAGATAGCTTAAATTCACGCGCATTACGTCCCCGCAGCGTTCGAGGGTCGTCTGCTAGCTGAAGTTTGGTGTCCCTGGCGATCCTCTTATGATCGCAGCTGAATTTTGGGGGCTTTCAGTTCGAATGGCTTGTATATGTGCCTGCTGTGTAACATTGTTTCCGTCTTTTTTTTCTGCCTTCTTGTATTCGCACAACGAACAGCCAATGAACACAGCCCTAAGTGTTATTTATTGCACTTCTTATGCAAGACTGATACGCTCAATGAAGTTCTATCAGTACTGTTGAAAAGTTTCGCTCTCTGGTATTCACTAGTATTTTGTCGCGTTTCCCTTTGAAAAATGAAAGCGCTGCTGCCTATCTGAAAGTTATAAAAACCGTCTGTCACAACGCACGCACCAAAGAATTGTACTCGAGCACAGAAACTATGAGGAAAGCTACCCCGCACACGTGATCACAAACACAAAAAGAAATCACAGCATATCCACGGCGTGAATGATTAGGATTGGGGTGAAGCTTGGAGGGTTCTATCGGTAAATTTTGAATTGTCTGTCTGTCTGTCTGTCTGTCTGTCTGTCTGTCTGTCTGTCTGTCTGTCCATCCGTCCGTCCGTCCATCCATCCATCCATCCATTCATCCGTTCGTATGTCTGTCCATCCTTCCGTCTGTCCATCCATCCAGTGAGCCCTCCATGTACCGCCATCTCACATCTTTTCATCGTGTATTCTTCATATACAGGAACCACCATCCAGAGGACATTCCAGGGACTAAGCGAGAAGTGCCTACCTACCACTGCTACTACATACATCAAGGACGCCTGATCCAAGGCTTGAGGAGCTTGCCCCTAAAAATAGTGACGAGTACTGCACTGGCCCAAAGTCACGATGTGCTCCAAGGTTCCACCACTCTTGGTGAACCTTGAGCTCGTCCGCAGACACCGCGTAAACGCGGTTTCGCACCATACCTGATTTCATGTATATTCCCAAATATTTTCACAAGTTCTCATGCTTGCCAGAAGAGCACCGTGATCTAGCGACTGTCCATGTGTTCATTCACTACGTTTACAATGTGCACCAACACAAGCTCATGCTGGAACACGAAATGTGCGTCAGAGATGGCGCCCATTTTAAGATCGACGATGACCCAGGAAACGCTAGCAAAACATAACATAATTTCTAGTTCACTTGCATATCGGGCGGAACGTAACTGAAAGTTGTGCACTGCTGCCACTTTGAGGCACACGTCTGTCCTCAAGCGGTGCCCGTGCAGCAGACGACACGTGCTAGCTCGCCTGACGGATTGCGTGTGACGGCAGAATTTTCACAGCCTGGCCGCATTGCGCATCGGTGATATTTCTGAATGCCACCGCTTAACAGCGCTGGGAGCTCCGAAAGCCTCGCACTGCCATGTTCACTAACAAAAAGATTGCAACTAAAGGTATTACCAGCTACGCCAAGGTGCCGTAGTTTTGTCATGCTCGTACGAACAGTTATAGGACGCCTGTTTCACTTCTGACATTTTTTAGATTCCTTTTCACGGATCCGTTTTGAAGACGAAAGCTGCTATTAAAGTATCATCAGCGGAAGCAAGGCAACGAAGTAGTAGGGTACGAACGTTTGATAAAAAGAGAATTAGTGTGAAATAAGAAGCTTGCTCTAGTCTAACAACAGATTGCAGTTCTGAACTTGCCCTCTGTAAGGACCAGTTTTGAGTCTATATTACCAAGTAGTTATACACGCATGAGTATATGGTATAAACAATACAAAATACTGTGCGTCTAACTTTCAGATGCGAAACGCTCTTTTACTCCCGTATGTAATGCCTTACGTACGTGCGTCCGTACAAATGCGCCGGAACACGTTCCCCTCGCAGTAGGTGTTGGTGCGCTGTCAAGTAGGTCACGCTGCAGCTGCGTGCTGCCATCACGCTCCCCTCGTAGTGTGCGCTGACGTCACTCTCTCTTTCGTCTGCCGCATGCTCGCCGCAGCGCCCGTAGCTGCTGCCTCTTCTATTCACCCACAACAGCTGCCGCTACCACCGCTCGCTCACTACACCACTGA
Organism: Rhipicephalus annulatus; assembly: GCA_013436015.1. Classification (NCBI taxonomy): domain Eukaryota; kingdom Metazoa; phylum Arthropoda; class Arachnida; order Ixodida; family Ixodidae; genus Rhipicephalus; species Rhipicephalus annulatus. The sequence goes on from WOVY01006639.1 coordinate 97,675, forward strand.
CTTGTCTGGTCAGGAGCAAAAAACATAACGTGCGCCTAACGTACGTGTTTAAACATGTCTGTACGTGTAACAATACCTACGCAAGTCATCGCTTCAAACGAATCTTCCAGCGCTCTTCGTAGCACTCGCGTTAGTGCCGTTAAATGCTGCTTCACATCCCATAAAGGTTCCCTTTGGAAAGATGGTGTAAACTTTTCTTTCACATGAGTTGCTTTGTAAGTTCACGCCACCATTTCTAAACCTTTCGTGAAAACAGCAGTGCTTCGTAATACTGGTGAGTGCACGTGGGAGCTCTCCAGCATAATAGCAGCAGTGGAGGAAACATGAGAACTACGAGTTGAGCGAAAAGGATATCGGAAGCGGAAATTAACGAGGACAAAGAGCGTGAGGGATGGCGACGCATTACCACAGTAAGAGCTAGCCGCGTATCAGCAGAGTGCAAGAGAGAAAGATAGAAGGGAGGGGGGGTGGGGAGTGAAGAATCGACGTAGAGGAAGCGTTAATGACGGGCTGTGTGAGAGATAACGGGGCGAAACTTGAAGCCACTTCAATTATTTTGGCGTCAACACAAAAGCCGTAGAAGGCCTCCAGCTACCGCCTCGACTATCGGCGACGCGTGGTACTCTTCGGCAACTTCCTCGTCGCCAACGCAGCTTCGCGATTGCCGGATGTTACGAAGAAACACTTTTTCTTTTGTCGTAACCTGCGCCGTTCGTATTGTGTTTATACAAGGAGAGCATGAGAAATGCGCCGCTAGTCCCGCAGGGCGCTTTCAAGTGCTTCTGCCGTATTTGCAATGGAGGCGCGAAAACCTTCTGTCCTTGCTTGTTTACCATACAGGCATGCCAAATTCAAGCTGCAAATAAATAAACAAGTAGCTGGCCACTTTGTGCCGAGGTTTGGAAAGGTCTCGTTTATTGGGGGCTTATACGGAAAGTTTGTGCTAGTTATTCTCAAGAGTGGCGTGTCTAGATGGCTGGTATTAGAGGCCAAAAAGACAGCGCAGTTTACAGGGTGACCATCGCTAAAGGTTGTACCCTTTTGAAATCACGAGAAAACACATACTTGATTTTTTTACTGTCTTTGAATGGTACGCGGTCAAAATGCTTCATTTCAATAGGAAAAACAATGAGGTTTGGGAAGTTTCTGCAAGAATTAGATTGTGGAATATTTGGTGAATTGATTAAATGGATAATTGAGTGTCACTAGAGACACTTTCAAAGTACATCTAAAAGTATTTCAATATTGTGCTTCCATTGTGCATAGTTACGTTCGAAGCCAGATATCTGCAGTTGCCGTAGTATTCCGCGGATAGAACAGCCTTGTTCATGATAATAGTAATAAAAGAGTGCAATAATTCAAAGGCGCGCTCGGTTTGTTGCAGGACCTTTATGTAGGTGAGATAAATACACTCAAGAAAAAGGATGAGGCATACAGAGGTCGTCAACGCACATTCCCAAAATCTAGGCAAACGGATGCAGCGATTTCAGATGCAATGCCGGAAACCACCAATTCTAAACGTAATCGAATCTAGGTGTGTCGGAAGGACTGATGGGAGATTGTTCATTGCTATGCACTAGGACTCGAGCCGATAATGACTAAGCGTAATGAATTCTACTTTTGTCCTAGATTTATCTCAGCAATACATTCGCTGTACACTAAATCACAACAATTCCCCTCAGAAGACCAATACAAATTGTGTTAACTTTTCATGGTTTTCTTCACATTTTGTTTCTTGGGAAATTAGGATCATCTGCTTACCCAACGGAACATTTTGTGCACCTAATGCCTGTGGTTCGAATAATCTATTTTTAAGAGTCTACGTCATGTGAAACTCTATCTGTGTTAAACCCATTCAGTTCGGAAATAATTAGAGCTTGTATGTCGCAAGCAAGAAATTTCTCTATCTTGATAAGCAGGACAGTATTTTATTCTCAATATTTGGGAAGCATCAATTCACAGAGCATTCATTGTGTTAGTAGCACCAGCAGTTTCTATGAGAGGCACTCAAAAACATTCAGAAAGCGGTGCCATAACCAATACACTGGTCCTACTACGAACATATGCTTGGCAGTGTTCGGTTTCATTACGCTTTTGCCAGTTATTAAAATTTGCGCTTTTTCGAATCTAGTAGCTATATCTACAGCTATCTCTCAGCTTACGTTTCTTCACAAGTAGCATTGTAGCATGTAAAAGCTGTGACCGGAAAGCCAGCAGCATGACGAAGAGTAATTCTAGTGACGAAGCTACTAAATAAATGTGTCCCCAGACTCAGCCTTAGCATTTTAAAATCACGTCTGGAGAGTAAATCAAAGGAAAAATATTGCTGCTCTACTTGTGATCATTTCATAAGATTCACTTTTTTTACACCTCATGCGTCCAAAATAATTCCTAGATTATGAATACTTTATTACATACGACTTCACAATCTTGACGGTCGCGTACTGATAAAATAATGACGAAGTGACAAAATTTGTCTAAGCTTGAAAAAACGAAACAAGCATAAGCACTGGACTGAAGTTTTCTTTCACAGGAAGCAGCGGCAGTGTTCATCAACTAAGAATCGTTTGCGCATCTGCATTTGGTAGGGAAAAGCGATATCGAGATACTGAGCTTTTGGGAAGCTTGCGTTATCCTGGCTACTGAAAGGTCCGGAAGCAACAAGGAAAGCCTGAGAGAAGTTGATGCAAGAACGGAAGTAAACAGTGATCCACTCCAGTTTCTCGGCCAGGAGCTGGAATTCTTTGAGGATAGGTGGCAGCGTTTAGGGCGATCTGCGAGGATGAAATAGCGGCGAGAAGAGAAAGATAGTGAAAAACGAATTTCAGCATCCCAAAGCCTTTTCCCAAGAAAGTCCTTCTGAACACCGAACGCGTTCTTTTTCATGGCTCACTATCACTAGTGGCCGCAAAGCCACTTCCTGGAGTCACTGAATCTCTATTGAACCAGCCTCCCACTCCGGAAATTATTCTTCCCAAAGTAAAGCTGATGTTGCCGTTCATCTGCTCCATGTGTCGCAAGACACTTCTGATTTCCCCTTTCCCGATCTGTGTTTGAGTGTAAGCATCAGGAAAGAAGAGAAAGTCGATGTGTAAGTGTGTGTGTGCTTGTGCGTGCAATTGTGGATTTTGTGTGTACCTGATCTGCTTTTGCCTCTGTACTTGTCTATTCCTGTGTTCACGTTTCTGCATGTACACCATATTCAGAATTAGCACTTATTCTGACCTTCAGCTTCAACATCTTCCGTCGAGAAAGCGCGGAAGGAAACGCAATGGCCCTATAGGAATTATCGTCAGGAGACACGCTAGTCCGCTCAGAACTGACAACAGTAAAGTCTCTGCCCCAAGTTAACGAAACGTATCTTGCGACGAGTTCTCTACATGAACAATGCAAAATATTTAAACTATGAAAATACTGTACGCCGGAGCGATATAAGTGCACAAGACGTGGAATAACAGATTTTCCAAATTCGGTAGAAGTAACGCCTGAAATAAAGACGCATTTTTTTTCTGGCGCTTGCGTATTTTCTAATTAATATAGTGCACCTTACAAGCTGTCTTATTCTTAGCGTCACTTCTCTATAGCACGTTTTGGTCGGTAAATAGTATGCACACTTCGTTCCAAGCAAAATGTGTGTGCTGATTGTTACAGTTGTCGGTTCTAATGTCAAGACGCAATCGGTCTTTGACCAACACATGCGCGATTTTATTTTCATACTGCTTGTGAACAAGTGCTTCGTGCGAGTGCCTTGCTTTGCAACAGGATGCCACAGCATGTACGTATTATCCCGGCTGCGGCGCCTGCATTTCCGATGGAGGCGGAAATGTTGTGGGACCGTGTGTTCAGATTTGGGTGCACGTTAAAGAACCCCAGGCGGTCGAAATTTCCGAAGCCCTCCACTACGGCGTCTCTCATAATAATACGGTGGTTTTGGGACGTTAAACCCGACCGACCGACCGACCGACCAACCGACCGACCGACCAACCAACCAACCAACCAACCAACCAACATGTATGTATTCGCTTTCGCTCTAGCATTCCTTCCAACAAATCATATTCATATTTCATGCTCCATATTACCGCCATCTAAGACAGTCACCAAAATTGTTTTCCAGTCAAACAATTTGCATTCTATCTTTTTTCGCTGTCTCTCTCTATCGGCCATGCAAATGAATCGTATCGACTTAGAGGCCGATATGATGAGGAACGCGTCGAACGTCTATACGAGCGCTAAGTCGTTCACGTCACGCTCGATATTATTTATGTGTTTCCGCTGGAAAAGTGTGCCTACCCATCGGACAAGTGACACCAAACGATTTGTGAAGTTCAGGGGAACATTTGGACACCAAACAAGTCAACCTCCGACGAACGCACGGACCGCAGTCTTCCGAAAATATCGAGCTCAAGTGGTGGACGAGCTGCGCCAAACGCCCTCTCGGCGTGCAAGCTCCGACGCCGCCGGCATCTAGGGAGCCACATCGACGACTACGCAGCTTCCTGCACGAGAAATGAAGCCGCAGGCCATTTCTTCGACACAACCATCAGCAGCAAGTGCATCAAGTAACACTATGGTTGAGGACATGAACCTTGCCACACCTTCGACAAGCCAAAGCCAGGGCCACAACCTCACGACAAGGCACACCGGAACATTCGAGAGAACGACAACAGAGGACGACTGGCACACCATTCTCACATTAAGGCAGAAAAACAGCTAGCGAGAAAAAGGAAACAGAGGCAGGAGAGACCCGAAGAAGTAACAAAGGAAACTCGACCAAGAACCCGACGAAGAAGGGGGGTCTAGCTCCCGCCGCTTCCAAAGGATGATTTCAAGATTGTAATTAGGCCTCACCAGGGCTTACCATTACGCTTCATCACTACTGCGGAGATGACAGCGGCAGTCACCGTAGCTTGCCAACACAACGTAACAGGCGAGCGCTTTTTGTTGTGGATAAAACAGGGATCAAACATAGTAATTATATTGCCACGTTCTATTTCCCAAGTTTTTGTTATCGTTCCGAAACACCACACGATTCTTGGCGCAAACCACGCCTGCAGGTTTCGAGAAGGTTCCGGACTGTAGTAGATCATTTCGATAAGATCACGCCCACTGTGCGAACGATACAGATTGTTCTGGAACCTACGCCACCGCCAGCGATAACGCTAGAACATTCGACGGCAAGGTTATAAATGCCGACGCGCTTCGCCGCTTGTCAGTTGTTGATCGAAGGCCGACGCTCCGTTCGCCGCTATCAGTCCGAGACTGCTATCTGTGCAAGACTGCTGCTGTAATTAGACTTTCCCTTTACAGAGCACGGGTTCGCCCAAATAAACAGTTAAATCCCAACACGAAGTTTCCTGTCTTTGGCCACGTCACGACCCCGTGACATCTGGTGGAGGTGCTGCTTCGTTCATGTACCGGACGCCCCCGTCAAGCCGTGAACCCAGCCCCCGTCGCGGAGAAGACACCGACGCCAACCAAGAACAGCAAACGAGCCGCCGACAGCAAGGTCTCCCACCGGAGTACGGCCTTCTACAAGACAAGGCGTGGAAGACCAAGACCATGACCTCGACTGCAGCGACAATGACAACCGGAGCGTCCCAGCCCGCGATCGTGATTCATCAACCCAGGGAACCACCAACGTTCCATGGCTCATCGTTTGAAGACCCGGAAACCTGGCTAGAAACATACGACCGCGTGGCCGCCCTTAACCACTGGGACAACGAAGAAAAGCTCCGTCGTGTGTAGTTCTACCTGGAAGACACCGCAAGGACCTGGCTAGAGAATCGGGAGTCCACGCTCCGAACGTGGGATGTCTTCTGCGGCACATTTCTGCAAACGGTCGCAACCGTCGCTCGCAAAGAGAGGGCCGCTGCTCTACTCGAGACCCGGGTTCAGCTACCAAATGAAAAGGTTGGAATTTTCACAGAGGAGATGACCCGCCTATTCTGTCACGCTGACCCAGACATGCCTGAGGAAAAGAAAGTTCGTTTCCTCATGCGAGGGATCAAACAGGAGCTCCTCGCGGGACTAATGAGGAATCCACCGAACACCGTCCAAGAATTTGTATCCGAGGCGACCACCATCGAAAAAACGCTGGACATGCGCACCAGACAGTATAATCGTCGCCTGACTCCAGAATGCGCTGCTGCTCAAGCCAGTGATTCCGACGACCTGCGTGAAACGATCCGAGCGATCGTGCGGGAAGAGCTGCGCAAACTGTTGCCTTCGGCGCAGCCTCAAGTGGATTCGATCGCTGACATTGTGCGAGAAGTCCGGCAATCGCTTCGAATTCCCGAAACACCGCCGCCCGAGCCAGAAACTATGAGCTACGCCGCTGCAGTGCGCCACAACGCTCCTCCCCGTCCACGCCAAAACGCCGCCCCGTCACACTTCCGTCGCCAGACGCCACCGCCGCCACCACCCCAACCGACGTCCTGTTGTTCCCCAGCGGGCTAGCGCAGTGCACCGAGGAAAACGGACGTTTGGCGTGCACCTGACAACCGCCCGCTCTGCTACCACTGCGGCGAGGCCGGGCACACATACCGCCGTTGCCAGTACCGACAGATGGGACTGCGTGGCTTCGCCGTCAATGCACCGCGTCCGCAGCCAGGAGATCGGCCACGTGACATCGCCAACTACCTGGCAGGAACTCAATGGACACCACGAAGTCCTTCCCGTTCGCCGTCGCCCAGCCGCCGCATGTCACCGCACCCCCGGCAGTACTCTGGCCCAACGCGGGGCCGGTCTCCTAGCCTGTATCCGGGAAACTAAGGGCAGCAACCGATGGAGGTGTGGTTGCTGTGCGACGAACTACCGAATATCCTCCGACGACGACGCCGACGCGACGGAGCTTTTTGAACACAACACCAACCAGGCAAAGCCCTGAAGGCAAAAGCTCACTTACCGAAGGTGGCCGGACGACGCAACATGGAAGCAGCGGAACAAGCCGACGCAGCCGGATGTCATCTCGTAACGCCTGCAGGAATCTGCATAGCGAGAGTCTCCATTAACGGCCGTATTTATCCTACAGACTTCGTAGTCCTACAGCGTTGCTCGAGAGATGTCATCCTTGGCATTGACTTCTTACGCCTCCACGGTGCTGTCATCCACCTAAAAACAAGGTCAATAGAGTTATCCACAGAACAAGCACTACCGCCGCGCACGCCGTCAGGACACCATGCCTTCAATGTGCTGGAAGAACAAGTCACCATTCCGCCTCGCTCAAGCGTCATTATTTCAGTCGGCGCTCCTAAATCACCTGACTTGGAAGGCGTCGTTGAAGGCAGTCAGCATTTGTTGGTCACCCGAAATATTTGCGTCGCAAGAGGAATTGCAGAGCTGCGGGGAGGCAAAGCAACGGTTATGCTCACGAATTTCAGCAATGAATACAAACATGTGAATAAAGGAACAACGGTCGCATACATCAAAGAAATTGTCGAAGCCACCACTGCTTTCGCCCTCGCCGATTCTGCGGAACCTGCTCAGAGGAACCAAGCCCCTCCCATAGCTTTCGACGTCAATCCCAGACTTCCGAACGATAAGCAAGAACAGCTCAAGGCCCTGCTCCTGCAATACGAAGATTGCTTTTCGTCGTCATCGAAAATTCGGCAGACCCCAATCACGAAACATCGAATCATAACCGAAGAAAATGCCAGACCACTCCGTCAGAGTCCGTACAGGGTTTCGACGCGAGAACGTGAGGCAATGAAGAGACAAGTTGATGAAATGCTGCGAGATGATGTTATGCCAGCGAGTCCTCGTCAAACGACCGTGCCTCTGAAAAAGGCAATCTGGGTCAAGGACAGCCCGCAGTCGGCCTGGCGCGATCACCTCGGCGGCGTGAACACGCGCGGCGCCCCTCTGGCCCACGTGCAGTGAGTCAGCTGCGCGCGTGACAGCGAGCCGGCGTCCGCGTGTCTGGTGGTCTGACGCATGGCGCGGCGCGCCATTGGAGGAGTCTGCCCTGACGACAAAGCGGCGCTTCTGATTGGACATTTTGGTTGGACCCGGTGTAAATAAAAGAAGCCCTGCGGCGCGTCGCGATCGGCAGTCCTATGTGAGTGAGAGGAGGCCCCGTGTCGGAGAGCCGACATGTGTGTGAGTCGGCGGTCTTAGGCGAAGGGCTGACCTATGTGTTAGAGAGGAGAGCTCGGCTCTTCGAGTCTCTGTCGGCCCCAGTGCCGAAATTGTAACGCCTCTATATATATGCTGTACATAAACCTTGTTTAACTCACCGTCGTCTCGTCCGCTCGTCTTATCAGCTCTGCGCAGAAGCAGTCGCGAGCTGATAAACCTACGCTACGCAACAGTGGTGGCTTCGGCGGGATCGGCCCGTCGTTCGCAACAGTGGTGGAAGCGGCGGGATCGGTCCGTTTCTCAACAGTGGTGGCAGCGGTGGGATCCTCGGAAGTGGCTTCGCAACAGTGGAGGTCAGCGGTGGCAATTCGGAGGTGGCTACGCAACAGTGGTTGGCAGCTGCGGGATCGGCCGGCGTCAGCGACATCGATGCGGTGAGTGCCTGATGTTTTCCCCTCAGTTCACCAGACTACTCTAGCTCAGGTTGTAGTAGTTTAGAGAAGGGCTGTGTGAAGCATTGTAGTGAGCTTTGATCGTTTCAAGCAAAGTCGAAGTGCTTTGAAACCAAGGTTAATGCGGAGGGGGTAAACACAGGAGAGTGAAAAATTGCTTGCGCGTCTTGCTAGTGGACTTATAGTGGGTACGGCAAGTAAATTGTTAACAGGGGCAAACAGCAAGAGGCTAGTGTGAACGATAGAGAACCTTAAAGTGAAGGAACTCATCGAAATTTGTGAGGAACTCGGCATTTCTTTGGGCCGTGCGAAACGAAAGCAAGCGATCCTTGAGATCATGAAGGATGAGGGAGTGTCGGCTGAGGAAGTCGATGAGGCCTGGGTGGATATTAAAGCACGCCGTGAGGAGGCTGAAAGGCGAGAAGTAGAAGCTCGCGAACGTGAGGAGGCTGAAAGGCGCGAAGCTCGCGAAGAAGCTGAAAGGCGCGAAGCTCGCGTAGAAGCTGAAAGGCGCGAAGCTCGCGAACGTGAAGAAGCTGAAAGGCGCGAACGTCGCGAGGAAGCCGAGAGACAGGAGCGCCTTGAGATGAAACGACTAGAATTGGCAATCCTACAGTGTTCGCAGGCGCCTAGCGTAGCTTCTCCAACAGTTCAGGTCAGCGGTTTGAGAATTAGGGACCAATTGCCACCGTTCGTAGTAGGCGAGGACATGGCGAAATATCTCGTCAAGTTTGAACACGTCTGTGAGCGAAACGCTTTGGAGCGGTCTCTTTGGGCGCGGAACCTGCTAGCTCTTCTTCCCGGCGAAGTGTCCGACGCGATAACTTGCTTATCGAGGGAAGCGTTTGAGAGCTATGACGAGGTTAAGGAAGTGCTCTTGAGACGTTATAAGTTGTCACCCGAGGCTTTCAGGCAAAGGTTCCGGTATGCTGAAAAGGGGAATGAGTCACACGTTGACTTCGCGTTTCGTCTTAAAGCCGATTTGATTGAATGGCTCAAGGGCGAAGGTGTTTATGACGACCGCGATAAAGTGGTGGAATGCGTTGCATTGGAGCAATTCTACCGCTGCATCGAGGAGGATGTCAGACTTTGGCTGCAGGACAGACTTGGGGAAGTACAGTTAAATAAGGCAGCTGAGTTAGCTGAGGAGTATTATGCTCGCCGAAAGTTGCATAGCAGGGCAGTGCGCGTTGAAAAGGATGAAAGGAAAGAGGGCTTTTCAAGGAAACCTGATCAACGGAAATCCGCTCCGCACCGTAATTTCAAGAAGGAACCGTCTCTTACGAAGGACAGTGTAGGGGAAGGGCAAACAGAAGCGGAGAAATCGAGTGAGGTTTCTACCACACAGGCATTTGAATCGGAAAGCAAACGGAAGCCGCTAATCTGCTACAACTGCAAAAAGGAAGGGCACATCGCGAGAAACTGTCAGGAAAAGTTTGCTTTCGCAACGATCCGAGAATCAGAAAAAAACATTCGGTTGTTGGAGCCGTATCTCCAAGAAATTAGGGTGAATGAGAAAACGTGCCGAGCACTTAGAGACTCAGCGGCAACCATGGACGTTGTCCATCCTTCATTGGTGTCTCCGGATGACTTCACAGGAGAATGCGCGTGGATCAGGCAAGTCGCCGAGGAGCAGAGTGTTCGCTTACCAATCGCCACCGTTGTCATTGAAGGCCCGTTCGGTAAGCTTTGCACCGAAGCGGCTGTGTCTGCCGCGCTAAATGATCGTTTTCCTTATCTTTTCTCCAACAACTCGGAGCAGCTTCTCAAAGAGCAGGGCAAATCGTTCTTCCCCAACTTAGCGTGCATGGCCCTCACGCGATCGCAAACGCGGAAGCCTGATCTGGTTCAATGCAGTGAACTCTCCAGTGACCTTGTCGGCGGGTCGACGGAACCCCAGAAAGGAAATTTTCCGCATGAGTCATGTGAGCAGTCACGCGAGCGGCCCGTCGCGAAAGCGGTCGGCACGGCCGGCGCGGTAGGGGGAGACGACATGGCGCCATTGAGTCAGAGCGAGAGGGTTGCAACGCTCTCGCCTGTAGCGGAAAGTTGGAGCGAGCTGCCGAGAGTTGATCGAGAGACGCTCATTCGAGAGCAGCGTGAGGACCTCTCGATTGAAGCGCTAGTGGAAAGCCAAATTGAAGCGCTAGTGGAAAGCCACAAAAACGCGGCACAAGTGCTGTCGAAGGAGCACTGCCAGAAACCGGTGAAGAAGCGTGCTTTTGAAGTTGATAATCAGGTAATGCGGCTGCAGCCATCCAAAAGGAACAAGCTTGAGGTTGATTGGGAAGGGCCCGCCAACGTATTATCGAAGCCTTGCGATTCAAATTATGAAGTGAAATTAGGAAGGCGGCCGGACAAAGTTTACAACTGGATGAAACCATACGTTCAACATCAAGCGGTCGTAAATCTGCTGTTGAATGCTTCAGTGGAAGAGGAAGCAGAAAATTTGAGTTCTAGTGAGGTAACCGAAGGGGGATCGAAAGTAATTCGGGAGCAGATAAACCTAGAGCCTAGGTTAAGTGAAGTCCGGAAGGAGGACCTGAGAAAGATTGTTTTGGTGTTTGAAGATGTGTTTTCGGACCGTCCCGGAAACATGAAGGTGATCGAACACGATATCGAGCTAAGCGGTGAGGAGTCAATCCGCAGCAAGCCGTATCGTTGTTCCCCTGTGCAACGTCGAAAGTGTGAGCCGCTCTTGGTGCCGCATCGGTATCGTCGCCTAAAAGTGGCCGGTTACTGAGATGGAGCATGTTGCTCCACAGCGCAACTTTGACGTTCGCTAAAAAAAAAAAAAGAAAAGCTAAACGCTAATGCAGGTGCATTGAGCAGTGCGTTCTAGCTAGTACATTCTGAACCTTTCGGTTTCTCGTTGGCGATTCGGGGAAAAATTTTGACCTCATCACGACCTGGGCTGAGCGCTCTCGTTTGGAGTGATCTCAAGGGGCCAACTTTATGTGGTATTCTAATTCGTTGCGTTGTTGTAATTGTGAAAAATTCAAGTTCTTACTTTAAGAGTCTTGTGTCCCACATGTGCCTCTTGATGTAGAGGGAGCAAAATTCCGATAGACACGTAGATAGGTATATGTTGTATTATATTTTGTCTGGTGTTCTGTCGGGTGACCGAGGGCACTTGCTTGTGTCGTGTGTTGTCTGTTGTCGAACCGTTCTTAGCGAGTTGCAGAACCATCGACAAGTGCTGAAGCCGAAGATGGTCAGAAGAGACGAGTGAAGCTGGTCGACAAGTTGTGGCGACAAGCCAGTGGAGCTGGGATCCGTCGTCAAGAATGGGCTGTATTCCCGGAACAGTCTGGAGCTGTATTCTCCCCATGGGCCTGGAGGCGAACCTGGAGGGACCTGGCGAACGAGCGCACCTGACATCCGAGCCCCGTGGAAGCAGCTCGTCTTTCCGGTGCATTGTCTGGCGGCGGGGGTGCTGTTATGCCAGCGAGTCCTCGTCAAACGACCGTGCCTCTGAAAAAGGCAATCTGGGTCAAGGACAGCCCGCAGTCGGCCTGGCGCGATCACCTCGGCGGCGTGAACACGCGCGGCGCCCCTCTGGCCCACGTGCAGTGAGTCAGCTGCGCGCGTGACAGCGAGCCGGCGTCCGCGTGTCTGGTGGTCTGACGCATGGCGCGGCGCGCCATTGGAGAAGTCTGCCCTGACGACAAAGCGGCGCTTCTGATTGGACATTTTGGTTGGACCCGGTGTAAATAAAAGAAGCCCTGCGGCGCGTCGCGATCGGCAGTCCTATGTGAGTGAGAGGAGGCCCCGTGTCGGAGAGCCGACATGTGTGTGAGTCGGCGGTCTTAGGCGAAGGGCTGACCTATGTGTTAGAGAGGAGAGCTCGGCTCTTCGAGTCTCTGTCGGCCCCAGTGCCGAAATTGTAACGCCTCTATATATATGCTGTACATAAACCTTGTTTAACTCACCGTCGTCTCGTCCGCTCGTCTTATCAGCTCTGCGCAGAAGCAGTCGCGAGCTGATAAACCTACGCTACGCAACAGTGGTGGCTTCGGCGGGATCGGCCCGTCGTTCGCAACAGTGGTGGAAGCGGCGGGATCGGTCCGTTTCTCAACAATGACATTATCCAGCCGTCCAAGAGTCCGTGGGCATCCCCCGTGGTGTTAGTGAAGAAAAAGGATGGAACCCTACGTTTCTGCGTCGATTATCGCTGCCTGAACAAAATCACAAGAAAGGACGTGTATCCTCTCCCACGAATAGACGACGCACTTGATCGGCTCCATAACGCCAAGTACTTCTCGTCAATGGACCTGAAGACTGGCTATTGGCAAATCGAAGTCGACGAAAGAGACCGAGAGAAGACGGCGTTTATAACACCGGACGGCCTCTTCGAGTTTAAGTTGATGCCCTTCGGCCTTTGCTCAGCGCCTGCAACTTTTCAACGCGTTACGGATACAGTACTGGCCGGATTGAAGTGGCAGACTTGCCTTGTGTACTTGGACGACGTTGTCGTGTTTTCGTCGAGTTTCGACGAGCATCTTCGGCGCCTTGAAGCTGTACTTCAAGCCATCAAGACGTCCGGACTCACACTGAAGCCAGAAAAGTGCAGATTTGCGTATGAGGAGCTCTTGTTTCTGGGGCACGTTATCAGCAAGTCTGGAGCTCGTCCCGATCCACGGAAAACAGCCGCCATCGCCGACTTCCCGCCGCCCACTGACAAGAAGGCCGTGCGCCGATTTCTGGGCCTGTGCGCCTATTATTGGCGGTTCGTGAAAAACTTCGCCCGCATCGCCGATCCTCTCACTAACCTTACCAAGGCCGACTCGGAGTTCAAGTGGGAAACGCCACAGGAACACGCTTTCCAGGAGCTTAAACATCGCCTCCAGACGCCTCCGTTACTTGCCCATTTCGAAGAATTCACCGAGACAGAAATACATACTGACGCAAGCAGCGTAGGTCTTGGCGCCGTTCTTGTGCAGAGGGCTGACGGACTTGAAAGGGTTATTAGTTACGCCAGCCGATCGCTATCCAAAGCAGAAGCAAATTATTCCACAACAGAAAAGGAGTGCCTCGCCATCATCTGGGCTACGTCGAAATTTCGCCCCTACCTCTACGGCAGGCCCTTCAAAGTTGTGAGCGACCACCACGCCTTGTGTTGGCTAGCCACCCTGAAGGACCCCTCAGGTCGCCTCGCACGATGGAGCCTGAGACTTCAAGAATATGACATTACTGTCATTTACAAGTCCGGCAAAAAACACTCCGACGCTGACTGTCTCTCTCGTGTGCCTGTCGACCAACCGCTACCCGACGACTCGGATGACGACTACTTCTTGGGAACGATAACTACCGACGACTTCGCTGAACGACAGCGGGCCGACCCGGAACTTAAAGCCCTAATAGAATACCTCCAAGGCAGGACCGCCGAAGTCCCGAAGGTATTCAAGCGCGCACTTGCGTCGTTCTTTCTACGAAACGGTCTTCTACAAAAGAAAAACTTTTCACCGCTTCGAGCTAAATACCTCCTTGCGGTGCCTTCAGCTCTGCGACCAGAACTCCTGCAGGCCCTGCACGACGATCCAACGGCAGGGCACCTCGGTGTTTCCCGCACGCTCGCGAGGATACAAGAAAGGTACTACTGGCTACGTCTTACCACCGACGTCACTCGTTATGTGAGGACATGCCGGGACTGTCAGTGACGCAAGACACCGCCGACAAGGCCAGCGGGACTTCTGCAGCCAATTGATCCACCTTGCCGACCTTTCCAGCAGATTGGTATGTACCTACTGGGGCCGTTCCCGACGTCGGCTTTCGGAAACAAGTGGATCGTGGTAGCTACCGACTACCTCTCCCGCTACGCCATGACAAAATCCCTGCCAAAAGGCAGTGCATGCGAGGTAGCTAAGTTCTTTGTCGAAAATATCGTCCTACGTCACGGCGCCCTGGAGGTCCTTATCACCGACAGAGGAACGGCATACACTCCCTATCGGAAAAAAACGAATGGTGGGCATGGTGGAAACCACCACCCACCATTATAGTGGATTAGTGTAGTGGGTGAATGGTGGGAAACGCCCACCATGGCGCATGGTGGGTCTGGTGGGTGCTGCAGTGCCGGCAACACTTGAGCGCGAAATGACGTCATAATCACCGTGACGAGCTGCCACAAAAAATAAAAAGAATTCTATAAAAACAGTATAAAAAACACCCGTACCGTAAAAAAAAAAACTAGGCGCCACTGAGGATCGAACGAGCAACCTGCGGAGTCCCATTCGAAGACGCTAAGCACTGCGCCACACCAACATGACGTTGTATGGGTGTTAAATACTTAGTTGGCATACCAACTTACGGTTCAACTTGAGTTATGTTTGTCGTGTACACAACATAGACAAGATCTACACCTGCTACTAAAAATTGCACATTTATTAAACACAAGCAACTGCGGCCTGTAACAATTGCCACTATGTTAACGGCACTAGTGCGATTTTTTTTTACAATTCACAACTTCAAGAAAAAAACCAAGTGGACTGGGGAGCAGCAACAGTTTACCGGCGGGGTCTGCCAAGTTTAATATCCGTTTCGCGCTCGTTCTAAAGCGTGACATCTGCTCACGCTTTATGACGCCTCTAGGCTCATTCCATAGATACGCCCGCCTAATTTTTTTTGATTGAGTATTGGGATGCTTTTCGCGCAATGTAGAGGGCGGTCGCGCCAGCGCAATGCTGTAGCTTTTCCGCTAAAGCAACTTCATAACGGCTTGGCCAAAACAAATGCAGTGTGCCGGAAACATTACGCTTCATGTTGCTTCACCAAGCATATGAATTGCCACGGCTGAGTTCTCGTACAAAAGCTAGAGAAGTGCCGGCGAGTGCGACTGGCGGCTGTCGGTGAGAAGACACTTAATTACGTTCTCTGGGAGTGCTTTATTCGCGTCGCATCGATGTTTGTTGCTTATTGAGCGGACACCATACACAATGAAAAATGCTTCATTTAGGTTAATTGATGCCATGGCTGCGCTGTATTGTCATACTTAATCGTCGAAATCGTGTATTCTGAAACCCGGAAGCACGGATAACACAATTGTACGGGCTCGGTCGGTAGGCCTAACTTTGATGGAAATCATGGTGGTAGAACATGTAGTGTACTGATCCCAGATTGGTACACTATATAAATTGCCCGCCATTATAAGCCCACCCATCATCTGCTTACTGCTTCCCAGCATTATCGCGATGGTGGGCAGAGCTTCTCAGCTTGGTACACCATGTGGCCCACCATAACAAGCAGCACCCATCATCTGCTTAGTGCTTCCCAGCATTATCGCAATGGTGGGAAGAGTTTCTCAACTTGGTACACCATGTAGCCCACCATAATAAGCACCACCCACTATATGCTTAGGGCTACCCAGCATTATCGCAATGGTGGGCAGAGTGTCCCATTATTGCCCACTATCTAGCCTCTGCTTTCCACCATCATTTCCACTTTACCCATCATCTGTACACCATACCACCCAGTATGTCCCGGCATAACCACCATATTTTCCACTACGTCCCACCATAGCCATCATAATTTCCACCATGCCCACTATTATTTCCACCATGCCCACTATTATTTCCACTACGCCCACCATGTTTTCCAGTATCCACCATGGCAATTTTTCCGATAGGGCTGCCGACTTAACTCAAGCGATCTTGGCATACAGCCAAACAAACCACCGCTGGACGACAGCGTACCACCCACAGACCAACGGCCTCACCAAGCGGCTTAACAAGACGATCACCGACATGCTGTCAATGTACGTCGATGTCGAACACAAGACGTCGGACGCCATTCTTCCGTATGTGACCTTCGCATACAACACGGCGGTGCAGGATACGACGCAGATATCTCCATACAAATTGGTCTACGGAAGGAGCCCGGCAACGACGCTCGATGCCATGTTACCCAACGTCACCGACGAAGAAAACCTCGATGTGAGCGAGTACCTTCAACGCGCCGAAGAAGCCCGACAACTTGCGCATCTCCGTATCAAGAATCAACAGACGACCGACAGCCACCGTTACAACCTTCGACGACGCTTCGTGGAATACCAGCCCGGTGAACGTGTTTGGGTGTGGACGCCGATACGCCGACGTGGACTAAGTGAAAAGCTTCTGCGACGGTACTTCGGACCGTACAAGGTGGTTCGACGTCTCAGCCCACTTGATTACGAGGCTGTCTCCGACGGCATCACGAACTCTCAATGACGCCGATCGCGACCTGAAGTTGTTCATGTCGCGCGCCTCAAGCCGTTTAATGCACGTTAACAAACTGAACAGTGTTTTTTGTATTATTGTTGTATTGTAATTTATTCATTGTACTTTCTTGCTTTATTATTGTACCTTCATCTTTAGTTAAAGCATCGGGAAGATGCCTTTTTTTCAGAGGGGGGCAATGCCACGTTCTATTTCACAAGTTTTTGTTATCGTTCCGAAACACCACATGATTCTCGGCGCAAACCGCGCCTGCAGGTTTCGAGAAGGTTCCGGACTGTAGTAGATCATTTCGATAAGATCACGCCCTCTGTGCGAACGGTACAGATTGTTCTGGAACCTACGCCACCGCCAGCGATAACGCTAGAACATTCGACGGCAAGGGTATAAATTCCGACGCGCTTCGCCGCTTGTCAGTTGTTGATCGAAGGCCGACGCTGCATTCGCCGCTATCAGTCCGAGACAGCTATCTGTGCGAGACTGCTGCTGTAATTAGACTTTCCCTTTACCGGGCACAGGTTCGCCCAAATAAACAGTTAATTCCCAACACGAAGTTTCCTGTCTTTGGCCACGTCACGTCCCCGTGACAATATTAACATTGGAGCGAGAAGTTGCGGAGTGGCTTTGTCCGCATAACCACGCTCACAATAAACGGTCGCTCACATACCGTAAACGTGTACACATTGACTGGGGAAGAAGCCCTCAGGGGAGTGATACACGGCATACCATCCCGCACCCATCGTGAAATGCTGATGGCACACTTGCGAGTGCGAACGCAAGGAGTGCAAATCATACAAGCCCGTATGATGGGAGAAGCGAAGAGCGCGACGTTCACCTTCTGTGGCCCCGACTATTCCACGTTTTGTGTATTGCTGTGGAGGAGAATTGGCGTGCCACCCATACCGAGCCACGCTGCAAGAGCACAAGACCTGCTACAGCAAGGGTCACCGTATGGGTATGTGCCCCCAACCAGACGTCCGCGTCTGCCGCATATGTGAAACTAGAGACCCAGCTGACGGACATGTTTGCGCGTAAAAGTGCGCCTCGTGCGGAGGGGGAACACGTCACAGGTGATCGCAGCTGCACACAGAGACTCAAGCAGCCGAGAGCAACTGCCAGAAAACCAAAGCGTGCACCCAGTGCTAAGCGTAAGGGGATACGCTGGTTTTCATGAGAGGAAGAGGAATCGGAGCTTCGCACGACAGAAAGCCGTGGTCGACGAGCCCACACAGCACCCCTACACACCGCGGGGGAAACGCAGCGTACGCCACCTCCAAGTCTCCACCTCCACGCAAACCAAGATTGAGGTCAAGGTCGCGGAAACCAGCAACAAACCAGCCAAGGCGGAAAGCAGCGGAATCACAAACTCCCGTTCGAGTCAGCGCTAGACCACTGGGGCAGCAGCAGCAGCAAGATCCACCTCCCTCAATGCCGGTATCTGGGCTGATGTCGCATCTCA